>APFE030933840.1:396888-508550 GCA_000404065.3 Pinus taeda
GTTCCTCCCAGGGTCCAGCAAGAGTTTTCCTCTACTTTGACAAGCTCACCCACTTCCAAATGAAACAAGAAAGGACGGGAATCTCTCCTCACAAGCTTCTACAAGGAAGTCCTAATTCCAGCAGCATCTACCCTTCGGAATGTTTAGCTTTCAACCTCCCCTCCTCTGGCCCAATGCCTATATTTATAGTGTTCTACAGGAAGTTATTCAGGTCCAACATCAATGGGATACTCCCTCTTTTGGATGGGTTAGTTCCTCTCTTGATGGGATAAGTTCCTCTATCATAGGGATGCATGAACCATCTGGACGCGCTCAATACACGTCAAACAATCTTCTAGAATGCTCTAGAAGTAACCACAAGTAAATTTTTTAAGATGAAACTCGCGCCTTTTGACCTTTACAGGAGTACGCACCCATCCCTTGACTTACAGAGCATACAAGTACGTAGGTACAATGAGCTTGGGATGCGTACATGCAGGCAAGGTAGAGAGAACCTACGTACCGAGAGATAAACATGATTTTTAATGACTTTCTCTCTTTCTTGAACTTTGACATGGAGAGCAGAGGTATCAGGCTTGACAAGGAGGATAATATGACTATTTATGGAGCCATATTAAATACAGATAGTCATGGTGACAAATTTTAGTGTAACAATGCTTTCGATTCCATTTTCTTATAGTAGATAGATGTCTTTCTTTGACTGGTTTTTGTCCTCTATTTATGATTGTAGGTACTTGTCAAGCGAATTAAGTTTGAGAAGGAGTGACGAAAAACATACAAAGGAGACAAAGGGGAAGTGAAAGATAACAAGTACGTCCCTTGCATTATTTATATTTTATAGAAAGAGGATAAATGCTTTAAATCTATTGTTCTAGGTGTAGCTACCCACCTAAAGAAATTGTATTTATCCGTAGATGTAAAATTCCACATAACAAATTGGCAACCATACTATGGAATGATCATCGTTCCAGGTAGTTTACCTTCATCCTAGCACACCCTACTAGACTTTACTTGCTTCCATTGATCTTGTTTTAGCCTTTTTGAACTGTTTTCTGGTAAAAATTGTGCTTGAAAGCCCCTAGAATGGCCTCTCTGGCACCAGCGCAGGCTTGGTCAAGAGACAAAGTGTTGCGGAGCACCCTTGGCTTGAGGACAGTGCTCTAAAGTGAACTATCTCCCATTCAGGGCTACACAGATCCTCTTTAGGTCAAAAATCCCACCTTTGACTTGATTTTTCCCAAATTTCCTTTTGTTTCTGCTTGCTGAAAGATCAATGATTGTTGTACTTCTGAAATCAATTTGTGTTTCCTCTCTTAGCCCTAATTTGGCTTTGATTGTTTAGTGTTTCTTAAATAATTTTTTTATCACTATCAGTTCATTGTCAAAGTTAGATTATAGTCGATTAATCTTTGTTCAAAAGAAAGTGTCGTAAAAGTCTTCATTTCTTTTGAAAGGGAACTATTATAAAGTATTCATTCTTGCAAAACAATTGATTGATTCTATGTGCATTAGTTTCCTATTGTTCATTTCAACATTAAGGGAATTGAAAAGAAAAGCTTGCATCTTGCATTGAAAAATTTTGTGTGTGCTCATAGGAATAGTTTAGGGAAACTGCATTAGATGTGCTCTTTGTTCTTTGATTAAATGAATTTGATTGCTCTATCCCTACTAGCTAAGGTTTTCATTGTTCAAATTGAATGAAAAGAATTCTTATCATATTAGTTGCATTCTAGGAATTTCAAAGACATCACATGGTGAATCTTGAAACGCAAATTCTTAATCAAAGTCA
The DNA here is from genome assembly GCA_000404065.3 of Pinus taeda. Taxonomy (NCBI): domain Eukaryota; kingdom Viridiplantae; phylum Streptophyta; class Pinopsida; order Pinales; family Pinaceae; genus Pinus; species Pinus taeda. Next base: position 398,678 of record APFE030933840.1, read on the forward strand.
ACTTAAAATTAACCTTAATTAACCTAATGGATCATTGTCACCTAACGCAAAAAATTTAGAGGTTCTAGGCTAGAGACGTGTTACGACGTCATAAAACATAGCAGCTATTGCTAACTTGTCTGTGATACATTCTGAGTGTGATACCTCATTCCACGTATGTGAGTATAACGTAGCCTATCCACGTACCTTCATGTATATAGGGCAGTGTTACAGTATGTAAAGTATAAAGGAATGCTCTCACTGTGTAGTTTCGCATTAGACAACACTAATACAGATTGGGCTTCCACATACTTTCAGGTATATATGGGAGGGCAACACTAGGTTTCTATCCATCCTTAGGTAAATGATTCGACCGCCTTGTACACTGTGATACATCGAACACAACATTCAAGGAGATTGCCTGCTCGTACTTCTCGGTTTGCCGAGAGGCATTCTGTAGTTCATAGTTGCTTGGTAAACATTTTTCCTTGCTTACCACTTTTTGTTTATTTCTTTTTTGTAATAAAATCAATCAAAAATCACCGAGGAACATCAACCCTTACCCCGTCGTTCACAGAGGACAGTGAGTAAACCGCCTTTACCGCCTAAAGCTACATCTATCCGGTCAAAGCGGTCTCGTTTGAATGAATCCACTACTTCATAAACTTTTGGTTCTTCATCTGAATTGCCAGAAACACCTATACCGGTAAGTACTGTGACCCCAGTTACTCCTATAGTCACTGGTACATCTGTTACTGAAGTGGAATCTACACAATTACCCGAGGATACTAGAACTGAATCTACTGAAATGGTAGCCCAAGTTGTTCAACAAAAAGTTGATTCTCAACCCGAAGTTGTTCAACAAGAAATTACTTCTAAACCTGAGTCTGTTCAACCATAAGCTGATCCTGAACCTATCACTATTCAATCAAAAGTTACTTCTGAACCAGAAGTTATTCAAGAAGCCCAACCTGAACCTGTTCTTTTACCAGAACACTTGGATCTTAAGGTTGAACAATCAGAAGTTTTTAACATACCATAAGAAGATAAATTGGTACATCCACAGACATTCGTAACTGTCAAGATTCCCTCTTTACCTCAGGAACAAATATTGAAAATCTATTACGGACTTGATGGTGAAATCCTTCCACATGGTTTGATTTCGATAGAAGAGGAACCTGAGGTAGAAACACCCATAACTCCATACCATTTTAGAACTGGACATTATCTATATCCTCATACTCCTCATTTTACTGTTCCTTTTGATCTTGATTACGTTCAGACACCCGTTGATTCGTTAGGAAATTTGTTTGGACATTTGACTATGGCAGATTCAACATCCCAGACTATACCATATGTTACAGCTACTGCAGAATCTTTTGTCACAACCTATTCGATGTTTACTACGACAAATGAGTCACACTTGTATGGTGTTCCGTCCATCTCATCGGGTTACCAATATTTATCTGGAACCCACTCAGGTGTTGCTTCTAGCCCTTGGTCTTTACCAATGTCCTCTACAAGAATTCTATCTTGTTCCTCATTAACAGATATTGAACAGCTAGACCCATCAAGTCAATATCAAGTTGGTTCATCTCGTTAGTGCCCTATGTATCCACTTTACACTAGACTACCCCATATGGAGAACAATATTCAAAATCTCCTTATCCTCCATTTTATGGGGGGAAACCATATGTCAATATGCCATCATATTTATGTTAGTGTGGAATGACTGTCTGTCAGTGGAAGCCAACAATGCCCGTTCAACCTAGGCTTTTGTATCCATCATAACATATGCAATCTGTCTCAACCATACATACAACGCATGTTGTTACAAATTTATCGTAGTCACAAGTGCAGATTGTTGTATCTCAACTTGTGCATGTTGGTCCTTCAACCTCAGATGCCCAAGTTTCAGGTTTATAGATTCAGCCTTCTCAGGTAGTTTTACAACAACCACTTGTGCCTGGAATCCAACAACCTCAGGCCAATTTATCTTTTACTAGAATGACTTAGACTTACACTGGTTTAGTGTATTCACAACCTGGTCAAGCTTACATTGGTGGGAACAACCATTAAATCAACAACCATTGTATCAACAACAACAACAGTTGATTCAACAGCCTCGGCAGCCCCAATATCAATAGGAGTGATTCCTGCAATACCAACCTCAACCTGGACTTGGTCAACAAGCCTATGCTAGGTTTGGTCAACAATAGGTTTCCCCAGGTCTTCGTCAACAAGCCTATGTTGGGTTTGAACAACAGAAAATGTATCCTGGTTCTCAGCAACAACCTTACTCCAGAGCTTCTCAACAAACTTACCCTTATCAAGGTTACCAACAAAAGATGCCTTATGCTGGTATGCAAAGGTCTATTGCCGAGGAAATTCCATCTTACCCTAGATATGCTCAACCTGACCTCAATAGGCAGTTGTCTTTCATTGCAAAACTTGAGTTACCAAATCTAAATCAGCTCACTAATGAACCAATTCTTTATGCACCTTGGTGGCCAATGATTCCTCATAAATTAATTTCCAATATTTTGAAATTCAATGGAAACCCTGGAGAAGACCCATCCAACCATGTCATGACTTTTCATTTATGGTGTTCATCAAACTCCTTGAATGATGATTCAGTTAGACTACGTCTTTTCTAGAGAACGCTTACTGGTCTAGGTGCGAAGTGGTACATTGACTTACCATGAGCTTCTTTCGATAACTGTATAACCTTAGCTACCATGTTTTTAACCCACTTCTAGTTACCCATATGATATGAAACTAGAACAGAACTATTAACCAACTTTAAACAGACTATTGCTACCCATATCTCTGATCATATTCATGAGTGGCTTCGTCATCGTCGAATGGTTAAACTAATGTTCTTGATCATCTTTTAGCTGAGTGGTTTCTAAAATCCTTGTTGCCATCTATCACTGAGGGTGTGGCAAAAGGTAGAGTTGTCACTAAAGAGCAAGTAATTGCTCGTGCCCAGTATTTGGACTTGATTTATACATAGTTTGGCATGCTCTATGACAAGATCCTGAATGGACCCTGACCAACTTTCACTATTCCTCCACCACCATTGAGTAAGGACTCTCATGCCAGTGATGGTGTAATTGGTTCTTCAAGCACACAAACGGTAGGTAGACCATCTAGTCAAACACTTGCCATTTCCAATCAAACTTCAAATGCATATGATAACACTCTTTCTTCTGAAATCAATGCCGTGTCATTTGATAAAGGCAAGAATGAAAAGCAACCAGGAAGAAAGAAGAAGGGGAAAAACAAGAAGAAACTAAATAATCCCCCTCAAGAGAAATCATTTGATTCCTCTCCTTCGGCTAGGAAACCTCATTACCCATGTTTAATCTATAACAATGAGAACTTTACGTGAGATTGTCCTCACTGCTCCAAAGTCTCAAAGCTTCTTAAGACTTTTGGTACATCCGCAGTGTTGACTAATCCTTTTCCGAACTTGAAGAAACATATGGTTTCTACAGACCATGCATCCACTTCCTAAGTGCTTATGCTATCCGCCTCTAAGTTGAAAATTGATGTTTTGGTGTCAACACAAAGTAAATATTATTGAAATCAACTATCGTCATCGAATAACCAGGCTAATCAAACTAATCCTTCGACTTCGACTTCGTCTGATCCTATTCCACCACCTATTGCACCAAAGTTAACAATAAAACCTCTTAAGGGAGTTGTACATAAATCAACATTTAACCCTCGAGCTCGAGCTGCATAGAACTATAACATAGTAGAATATTTGGCTCAATGGCCTTCTGCTATGTCAACACTTGAGGTGCTTCATAATTGTCCCTCCCAAATGCAGGCTTTGTTGTCAGCAATTGGTGGAATTGATCCAACTGATTCCAATCTTATGCTTTCAACCATGCAGGTTATACGCCATAGTTACCAACACAATTAGAATTCCTAATTTAAGTAAATTCCTTGAATAAAATTATTCACCAAACCATTATTGACAAGGGGGCATCTACTTGTTTTATGTCTATGAACTACTAGAAAACACTTGGCTCACTGCCTTTGTCACGTTCACCAACAACATTAAAATCTTTTGACGAATGCACATATACACCTTGTGGAATCTTGAGTAATCTGCAAATTGAACTAGGGGGGAAAACATTGATTGTTGAAGTTGAGGTTGTTGATGGACCCCTTAACCACAACATTTTGCTAGGAAGACCATGGATTTATGCTATGGCTGCTGTGGTTTCAACATAATTTCGTATGATTGCATTCCCTCATAGGGGTGGAATCATAGGTATTGATCAACTCGCCTTCTTCGCCTCTAGTTCACAGGCTACTAGAAGCATTCCATTAGTTCACGGACCCCTGCTTTCTCTTCAAAACATTGGTGTAGGTCTCTTCAAGGATTCTTCTCCAATGGGTAATTTTTCACTATCGTCACCATTAAACAGGGCAGAAGTGGCAAATGTTGAGACTTGCAACATGATATCTTCCACTTCATTTGATTTAAGGAAGATTACCAATAGTTCTGAAGTTGATAGTAGTAATGAAATCATGCCACTAAGCTGCATTGAGCTTGCATAGCAATCAATATTTCTAGCTTGCGCGGTGAACCCAAATCCATATTCAAAAATTGTATGGATAGATCATTCATTAGAATATGGTACTTCCTTTGATCCTTTTTCATGTATATTTTCTACTAATGAAGGAATCATCCAATAAATGATGATAGAAGAAGAACCATGGGAAGACTATCATCATCGTTCCCATCTTCCAGATCACATAGAAGATTTTTCAAATGAAATTAATCACTCTTCAGTTGTTGATTTCCTTTTGAATTCTATTTTCATAGATACAATAGATTCCAAGCGAAACTTGTCAAATATCAAACAAATTATTTATCTCAATATTTTGACTAAACGTAAAGTTGTAGAAAACATCCATGTTGGAAAATCATGTTCTCCATTAGAACTTGATATTTACTGTGCTCTTTTTCGTGAATTCTGAGATATATTTGCATGGTCATATAACGAGATTCTAGGAATTGACTCTAGTATAGTTGAACATGAAAACAAAATGTATATTGATGTCAAACTAGTGCGATAGTGCCTACATCTCGTTCATCCAAATAAGACCGCTGCCATTAAAACAAAAGTCGAAAATTTTTTGCATGTTGGTTTCATATAACTTGTTCCTCTTACTAATTGGGTTTCCAATATTGTTCCTATCATGAAAAAATAATGGAAAATACGAGTGTGCGTCGATTATAAGGATGTTAATCAGGCTTGTCCAAAAGACAATTATCCCACTCCCTTTATCAACCAGATTATTGATGAATGTGTTGGATGTGAAATATTTTCATTCATGGATGGTTTTTCTTGCTATAATCAAATCAATATCCGCCCAAAGGACTAATCTAAAACTACTTTTATTTGTCCATCGGGCACATTCACTTACAGGAAACTCCGTTTTGGTTTGAAGAACACAGAGGAAATGTTTCAGAGGGAAATGAACTATGCCTTCCATGACATCAAACATATTGTTAGACCATATCTTAATGATTTACCTGCTCATTCACGAAAGTGGACAGATCACCCGTAGCATTTGAGAGCTATAATTTTACAGTGTCGACACTACAAAATATGACTCAATCCATACAAATGTGTTTCTTGTGTTGGTTTTGGTAGTTTGCTTGGTTTCGTAGTGTCTAATGAAGGAATTCGACTTGACCCACTTAAGGTTTGGGCAATTCTTGACTTGCCTTCACCTTCCAATCTACTACAGTTACAGAGACTCCAAGAGAAGGCTAACTTTCTGAGGAGGTTCATTCCCAATTATGCTGAAATCACTAAAGGATTTACTCGTATTTTGAAAAATGGGATACCCTTCAATTGAGATCAGGCTGTGCAAGCTTCCTTTAATGCTCTTAAAGGTACCTTGATTAGATCCTCATTAATGTATTCCCCAAATGATCAAAATAACTACTTCTTGTATCTCTTCACTGCAAATACAACCATTGGAATGGTTTTAGTCAAAGAAGAAAATGGGATTGAACATCCGATATATTATTTGAGCCACAATCTCAATGATATAAAAGTTAACTACTCTTACGTTGAAAAGTTAGCTTTGGCTATTGTTCAAGTTGTACAGAGATTTCGCCAGTATATGCTACTCCAAAAGACCACTGTCATTTCGGATTGCAACCCTATGACATATATTTTGTCACGTCAATTGTTGGGGGGGAATACTCAAAATGGATTGTCATTTTGCAGGAATTTGATTTGGAATTCATCAAATCCAAATCAGAGAAATCTCTAGTTTGCACCAACCTTATTTGTGACCTTCCCTCGAATACCATTGATTCAACATCAGAACCATCAATTCTGGATGAGTCTATGTTCCTGATTTTGTCATTTGACCTGTGGTATGGAGATATACTAATTTATTTGCAGACCCAATATTTCTGGCCTGATACCTCTTGCTCGCAATAATGATGTATTAGATACCAAGCCAAAGATTATCTGATCATTGGCGAAACTCTTTATCATCCTAGTATTGATATGATTTTATGAAGGTGCCTCACTCATGAGGAAGCTGAGAAAGTTTTGAATGATTTCCATTCAAGTGTTTGTGGTAGACACTAATCTGGTTATGCTACCACAAGATTCTTTATGCTGGTTACTTCTAGCCTACCATATTCAAAGATTGCATTATTGTAGTCAGAAGTTGTCATGTATGTCAGAACTATGATCATAAAGCTAGATTACCACCTGCACCATTGTATCCTATCATCTTCATTGGACCATTCGCCAAATGGGGCGTTGACTTCATGACATGTAACCCTCACTTAGCCAGGGGGCATGGGTACATTATAGTCACTATTGACTATTTCACAAAATGGGCCAAGGCGATGCCTACTTTAAACAACAGTGGTGAGATAGCTCCACTTTTATTTTTCAACCACGTGTTTGCCAGGTTTGGTGTACCACGGGCTATAGTTACAGATCATGGGTCGCATTTTCGCAATCACATGATGACTGAGTTAATTTCCAAGTTAGGACTTTCACATGATAGTTCTACTCCTTATTATCGACAAGCTAATGGACATGTTGAGGCCATCAACAAAATCCTTAAGTGAATGCTTCAAAGAATGATAGGGGTTCATAAACAAAATTGGCATTGAATCATGTACTCTGCTTTGTGGGCATATCGAACCTCAGTAAGAAATGCAACTGGATTCACACCCTTTCAATTGGTGTATAGTCTAGAGGCAATCTTACCGATACAATATGAAATTTCATCTCTTAAACTCGCAATTGACCTATTACTCGACACTTCTGATGAAGAAGTGTGTTTCTTATAACTCATCCATCTGGACGAAATCCTTCATGAAGCCGCATTGGCTAATGAAGCACATAAGAAATGAATCAAGATGCAATACGACAGAAATGTCAAGCCTTCTCAGAAGGAGACCTGGTCTTGCTTTATGACCAGGAAGCTAATAAACTAGAAGCAAGAAAATTTTAACCACTATGGATGGGCCCTTACTTGTCAAGCGTGTTTTGGCAAAATGTGCCTACAAGTTGGTGGATTATGATTGAATTCCATTGTCGCAGCCCTAAAACGGGATGTATCTCAAACGTTACCATGCTTAATTGAGTGTAGTAAAAATCACTGTATATATGCTTTAATTGCATGTATGTGTGTCAATGTATCTTTTACATTATTTATGTGGTTAAGTAATCTGCTTTGTGTTTGTTGCAGATGTTGGAATCTTTGGAACCATTTTTTGGGTACACCGATGATTCTAGTCGTAGTACGTGGAACCTATCTTTTGCAGCATGGACCATTTTCACTCCAAGTGGTGAGTTAGTGATTTTTCAAGGGATTTGTATTGGTTGTTCTACAAAACAGTATCGCTGAGTATAACACATTGATGAAACCTCTCTCTCATACCATTTCACTTGGCATTCGCTAAATGATCATTAGCCTAGACTCACAACTCGTCATATTGCAACTAAAAAATATTTATACCGTCCGAAATCCAATGATTCTTCCTATGTTCCTTAGAGTTCATTTTTTGGAGAGACATTTTAATTACATTCAATATCAACATATTTCCAGAAACTTTAACACATTAACCGATTCATTAGCGAACTATGTGTTAAATAGACATTTGCGACACATGTAAAAGTAAATTTTCAATTGACATCATTAGTTGAATAGGATTTCACATAACCATATATAAAAAATCTGAAAGTAAAAGAATAGATAGATGTTTTAAAGTTTTTACAGAATTTGTGTCCAAGACATGTTTGGTCATCTGGCCTAAAAACTCAAAATGCATACAAAATAATCCTAAGTAGACCTACTGATGCTCATGATAATAGGTCATAGCCTGAGCTATCATGCGCAATAGCCGCATCTAACAACCAAGAACACCAATAGTATGGAATTGCACCCTCATAGGTAACACCTCGATCCAGATATCTGGAATACCAAGGGTTAACCCCTCTACATGATCCTGTAACTCTTCCAGTGTCTCGATCAAATCCAAATCCTGGAGAACATCCCTCCCAACATTTCTCTGCGGTGGTCCACCTACCTCCTATTGGTGTCCCATAAGTCGAACAATACCAACATCTGTATGCATGAGAGCGATTTTAGTTTAGTCTTGGAAACATCAAAAACACAAAAACATGTAGAAACTCAAAAATCAAAAAGCATTTGGTCAAAAACAATTTACCTATAGCACCCCATTAAGTGCCCACTGGTAAACTCAACTCTGAATCTCCATGAAAATCCATCCTGTCTATGGATGCTCCTCGATGGAAATGTGTTGTCAATCGAGCCAACTGAAAAATGAGGTAGAAAATCTGATTGATGATTGACCAGCATGTCTAGCCATCAATTAAACCCATCTCTGCATCTGTGGATCTCTAGGACTAGCTATACCCAGTGTTACATGATGAGGTTTCATCTCTCTAAGGTAAAAGCAATTAAAAGCGATCTATGGCTAAAATTCTTCATCTTACCTCTCTTTACCTTTGTCAGCTACTCTGTTAGTGAAGAAAGTACGGTCTCACACCAGTTGAATAAAGTTGGCTCAAGACACTGAAGTGCATATTGCATGTATGATCTATTCGCTAGATGAAGTGTCACTCTGCATGCCATCTTTGTGATAGTGAAAAGGATTTTTCTCAAATGAAAATCACAAATATAGTTGATGATTATCTTTCCGTCTTTACTAGGCTATGTACCTGGCCGACAGAATTGTCGAGCATAGTCCCTCGCTAACTCACCCCCATGGGAAGAACCCAAAAGATAAATGGGGGCACCATGTCTAGACAACCTTGTAAGAAGGTAAACATCATCAATCATAGGGAACACTTTGTCGCTTATGTGAAAATCCTAATCCGTTGGATCCCATGCATGAACTAGGAACTGCAATAGTTCTGATTGGTGCCTCATCGTGGACAACCTGAAGTATTTGAGCAACCCACAGTTTTTGAGGGCCTCAATAGTACCCAGATCATTTAGGGAAACCATTTCTTTTTCTTCATGCTCTCTTTCTCACCAGGTAATAGACATTCTAATCCAATGAAAGCCTGAAATCCAACAATACGCTTAGTTAGGATCCATTTCATGCAAAAAACTGGAGAAATTTTGGGCTAAATAGCTGAAACAAATTTTTGAAACTTGCCAACCGCAGCCTATGCAAGGACATATTGCATTGTAGAGTAGATACCCTTCTATTTCAATGCTCTGTAGCACAATTTTCGACATGGAAGGTTGCATTGATCCCAGGGAAAAATATTCTAACCCTAGGGGCCCTCAAAACCCAAAACATTTTCCTAAAATTGTAAAATAATGACATGAAAAGAAAGAGGAAGGGTAGATATTCTACCTGCTCTAGATGACATGAGAAACAATCCACAAAATCTCTAACAATCAGCTACTAAAGATCGAGGTAAAAAACTGGTTCAGAGGAAAAACGGAATGGTAAATATCAAATGGTGAAAATGATATGGTAAATTCTTGTTTTATGTTTATTTCATTATCATTACTTGAATAAACTATAGTATTTACATATTTTTACCAATGAAACAAGTATGTTTGATCCGTTTGGTGTTGCTTTGAACAAATTTATAGTTGACTTACAAAATTTGACGCGCACGATCGTGAATTGTACTTTGACCAAGCATACTTTTATCTCCTTTTCGAGCTCTGTTAAACATTGAAAAAGGAACCCCCTTGGAGTCCTCTTTAAGCTCTTTGCTGACTCTTGAAATATGAAAATATTGCCGAGTGCTTGTCTTTTTCAACTCGTTCACGGATTGGAAATGACATCTACTCAGTATAAGTTTAACCTTTTTCCGGGCTAAGATGGATTATTTATAAAAGAGGAATACGTTGATCAAACATGGTCAATAGGTTCTCTCTCGTATTATTTTACGCTTTTACGGACTTGAGAGACAAATGTACGAAAATAACTTGTGGAGTTTTCCTGTTGTCCCTTTCCAAACTCTCTAAACATGAAAAGGATTGAGTTATCATTGTCATTAAACTCATTAAAAGATAAAATAGAGACAAACTTGTCCATCATGACAAGACCGAGTTTCACCTTCGCTAGACTCATTAAAACATCACATAGTGATGGATTCATCCAAAGGGTGGAATTATAAAACAAGAATATGTTATCCTCCTCAAGCTTGATAAACAATAAAGAGGTATTGATCAAAAAATGACTGGGGAAAATGGGAAAAGGGGTAAACCACTTTATAGCAGTAGGTTGCTCTTGAACATGAGACTTTCACTTCATCACTGTGACTAGTCGGGTTGGGTTATCTTCTTGATGGTCATCATACCTTGGTCTATCATAGCATCCATTACTTTGGTTTTGGGTCAATGTTTCCAATTCATTCAGTGTCGCCGACATGTTCAAGAGAAGTCACTCAGTTAAAATTCATCCTTTGCAATACTCATAAACCTTCATTTTGATGACTACCATTCCTAAACCATGTGTTATTAGTCACATTCTATCTCCAAAAATAATTGCACTTGTTTCATTTCGTTTATGTGTGATACATCAAGGCCCTCCTGCAATGAGTCGCTTCTTGTTGACATCAACACATTATCCAAGAAGTTGACTTAGAAACACCCTTCCAGTACATTAAGGCTTGCATACATCAATGGTAAGTTTTTGCTTCCAACGATAGGTTGACATCACTTGCCTTCGACTAAAAGACTTTGTATGGTGTTCGACATCAAAACATCCATTCACACCATTCAGAATGTACTGTAGTACCTTGAGGATAATTATCATTATCGGTGATTTCTCTCACGTTTGTTAACGACTTACATCATTGGCTCATAATTAGATGGTGTCTTCCAATGTTTGACTTTAGATCACATATTCACATGGTTAGACTTATGCTTGATCAAATGATTGAACACGATAGAATACCCTGGATCTAGTACCATCCATTCGAGCTACGATTTCAGGAAAGTACAAAATCATCCATACAATGGCTTTACACTGATGGTCATCCCATCATGCGTATATATCTATAGACGACTATTTATGTACTTGTAATGAAAGTTTATATGGTGAGCATGGGTATGCCTTCCCTCAGCAATTCATGAAAAATCCAAAATATCATGATATTATGTATTGTAATTGATCCAAGTCACCATTCGCTTCGAAACCTCCTCATCACATCGTAAAGCATATCACTCGACATTACCATTTTCAACTTCATGCTTTAGGGGGCAGTTGTTACAAATCCATTTGGGCACATCACTCCCAACATTTAGATCAGTACTATTAGGCTCATCAAACCCTAATCCAATGGCTACATGCCCTAGACAAGTCATCACATTGAATGCCTCCTTCCCTGAAAGTTTCCTGGCATGAAGCCCTTCAAAAATTCCTCCTTTAGGGACCAACGCAGCCTTGGTCAGGGGTAAATGCACTTTAGTGTAGGTAGGCCCATGTCAGGGTGCATTTTAGTGCACTTAGGCCTACTTTGACCTACACTGGACGAGATTGAGTGAAATCCTCATAGGGTTCTAGGAATATTCTTATCTTCTGGAGCATTCTAGAAGATTCACACACTTATCATCTCCTATGAGCTCGAAATTGAATACGGAATGAGTTAAGTAACCTCCTATCCTCTCATCCCTTCTTCCATGGAAGCTAACTATAAGTTTGGAAAGCCATTCAATACCATCATTTATGACCAAACCACCTCCATTTTCCTATAAATTCAGCACTCATCTAAGTGATCACGGGTTGGACTTTGAGAATTTGTAAGGAGATATTGTTCATGTGAGCTTTGAGATTGTAAGCAAGTATTTGTTATGCTGCCAGAGTGCTATGATTTTAATGTGATGTTGGATGGAACTCAAGCTGGAGGAGTGACATTTGATCAGACTTCATGGTTTTAACTCTTCCTTCTACTTAATAAAGTTGTTTACACCTTTTCGCATATTCTTGTCTTTATGTATGATGATTATATGTGTAAATGATTTTGATTCCATTTTATTATAGTAGATAGATCTCTTTCTCTTATTGGTTTTTGTCCTCTGTTTATGATTGCGGGTACTTGTCGAGTGGATTAAGTTAGAGAAGGAGTGACGGGAACCATACAAAGGAGACAAAGGGAAAGAGAAAGATAACAAGTAAGTCCCTTGTCTTATTTATCTTCTATAGAAAAAGGATAAATGCTTTAAATCTGTTGTTTCAGGTGAAGCTACCCACCTAGGGTAATTGTATTTATTCATAGATGCAAATTTCCACATAACAATGTCCTATCGATATTAAAGGAGCTAATAAGTGTGCCATTTGTATAGAGAACCATGCCACAGAAAAATGTCCCTCCATACCTAGGATGAAAGCTGTATTTGAAGGAGGACAAACTAAAGTTGAATCATTGCATGCTATGGGAGCATGAAGAAACTGACCTGAGGTAAGTGCAGGTATGGCTCCTAAACTTCCACCACTTTTTTTTGGTTATATTGCACATCCACTTTGTTGTTCATTACAGATTGTTGTTCATTTCTACTCAATTGCATTGTTGTTCATTTCTTTTCTGCAAGTATTTGGTTTTTCTTTTAGCATTATTATAGTTAGTTTATTTATTCCATTTATATTATCAACATTGTTGATTTAATTCCTTGTCATTTCCAAACAATCGCTTTAGTGTGGAGTGTGAGATCAACAACTGTAAAGGACATTGGCTATTACTGTCAAAGTTCTCAGATTGAGGATCGTATTTATGTTTGATTTCATTTACATCAGTTGACAAAGGAAAGAGTTATTGCTATTGCATCCTTGACTGATAATTGTTGTTAATTTTCGCAGTGAATGATTTAGTTTCAGAGCATTGAGTTTCTTTTAATTGCAAGTAGGTTTTATTTCAAGCATTCATCTACTCTTGTATTTGAAGCACTGTATTGCAAATTAGAAAACATTATTCTTGGATTAAATTGCTGCCTCAGACTGAGTACACTCTTGAAATAGAAAATTGTACCTGGATTGATAATTAATATAGGATAAATAGGAGTTAAAAAGACACCTTTTATAACTCAACATTTTGGCGTCGTTGCCATTGCTAGGGAAACACTGGAGGAATATGTAGAATGCTTTCAATATGATCTCTAGAGATCTCCTTATGCATCATTACCCTTTCGTGACAATGTGCTAAAAACTACATTAATTAAAGGGATGAAAGAACAATGGGTTGAAACATTAAACATTATGGGCAAAGGTGACATAGATCAGGAAAACTTTGCTGGCATCATTGATTTGTGTATCAGGAGTTCGAGAGGCAGCACAAGACTAAGGCGAGCAGAACATGACATGATCACAAGGGATAGCAAGGTCCCCAGTGGAGGTATAAACCGTGTAGAAATCGAAAATCTACTAGAATATTTCAAAATTGTTATTCTAGGGACTCTAACAACGCAATTCAACATCATGCAAGCTAAACAAAAGCAAGAAGAAGCAGAGAAAAATTTGGCAATATTCTGCCCTAGATGCATAGAGAAACACAACCACAAAGAGTGCCCGTTGGATAGAGTCCAAGTCCATGCCATCTGCACAAAAGATCACTCCACAGAAAGTTACCCTCACTCCCAGGATGAAAGTAGTCTACAAAGAAGCAAAAAAAGAGACAGAACTGATTTACCTACTAAATCAGCACCACCTATGGCAGCCATGACAATAAGTATGCCCATTGATCCATCCTTTTCTTTTTAGTCTCCTCAGTATAATGGTCAACAATATAATGGAATGTGGCAGAATCAACCACCTTTCCCCAGCTGGTCACAGTAGCCATTTTCCATATCATCATGGCCAAATCAAACAAATCAAACCAATTGGCCAAACTTCCCTTACCATCCACCATTTTGGAAAAACAATTCATATCCAACACAATGGTCACCCTCCACCTCGCAGAGTTACACCTGGCAGTCGAACTGGAAAAGACCTATGAATCAGCCAGTTGGAACGATTCCTCTCCCTCAACCTACACTACTAGCACCTTATACATTGTAACAAAATCCCCAGACCAACTTAAGACTGCAACTCCCAGTCCAACCCAACCTGAACCCCAACTATAGACTGGTTCAATCTGTTCAAATAATCGAAGGACTAGAACTAGAAACCGAGTTAAGGGAGTGCAACAACATTTAATTAAGATCTAGGTGCATAAGAGAAACAAAGGGAGACAAAAATTCTCAAGTTGAAAATTCGTTACCTTTAGAACACACACTACAAGAAGAGAATTTGGTTAGACAACAAACTCATGAACAAGCAACCACCTCTTCTCCTCCATTCCCAGAATGACTAATCATACCTCACCCAATAAAACATCCTGATTTTGATCTTCTGGGAGAACTAAAAAATTTGTGTATAAAAATTCCACTCCTCCAAGCTATCCAAGATATCCCAATTTACACAAAAACCATTAAAGAATTATGTATAAAAAAGCCAAAGAGGAGATTCATAACAACTAATCCAACTGTCCAAGTAGTTGGAACATTATCTAACTTACTATCAGGAAGAGAAGCACCTGTAGAATATGAAGACCAAGGGAATACTATATTTACAACGCAAATCAATGGATGCTCCTTCCCAAATGCCTTAGTTTATTTAGGAGCTGCAATCAATATTCTAACAACCATCACTTGTCAAAAACTTGGCATTACATCATTAGATCCAACCACAACCTTATTGGAGTTGGCTGACCGATCGGTAGTCAGACTAGAAGGCACACTAAATGATGTAATGGTATCTGTAGACTCTTAGGAATACCCTGCAGACTTTCTGATCATTAATCCTAAAAACCGAGTAGATGGACACCCTTTAATTCTAGGTAGACCTTGGCCAGCAACTGCTGATGCTTACATTGGCTGTCGACAAGGTAGCATGACTATAGCAAGAGGGAGTAATGTCAAGAATTTAGCCTTATATCCTACAGCCCAACCAAGTTTAACAATAATCAAAACAAAAAAACAACCTGTATCATACTTGATAGAAAAGATTATATCACCATTAACCATAGAAGATGAACTCAAATTTAAAGACCAAATAGAGGACAACATCATTAATAGCTTCATCAACCAACTAGAAACCAGATCCCATTTACAATGTCACATGATTGAGGCAACATTTGATAATGATGTAGAAGAATATCCCCTAAAAGACACTCATGATCAATCTATACCTACCACCTCTGTTTACAATAGCATAACTATAGAAATTGAGCCAGGAAAAGCTTTGAACATTAACAAAAATCTGACTGTTGAACAAGAAGAAAAGCTAGTCCAACTAATGAGAAAATATAAGGAAGCTTTCGCATGGGATTATCCCGACATGAAAGGAATTGATCGCTAGTTGTGTACACATCACATTTATACAGAAAAGGATGCTAGAACCGTTCGCCAACCCCAACAGAGATTAAACCCTCATCTTAAGGATATTGTGAAAGCTAAATTACAAAAACTTTTAGATGTAAACTTTATTTACCCAATATCTAACAACAAGTGGGTGTCTCCACTAGTAGTGGTGCCAAAGAAGAATGGCAAGTGGCGGATATGTGTAGACTTCAAAGAATTAAAGAAAGCAACCTAGAAAGACCACTTCTCCCTTCCATTCACTGATCAAGTATTAGACACATTAGCAGGAAATAAATTCTTTTCTTTCCTAGATGGCTTCAATGGATATAATCAGATTCAGATTACCCCTAAAGATTAGGATAAAACTACTTTTACTTGTCCTTGGGGAACATTTGCTTACAGAGTCTTACCCTTTGGGTTATGCAATGCCCCTGCCACATTTTAGAGGGCTATCCTCAACAATTTTTTAGATTTAATAAATGAAGGGCTGGAAGTATATATGGATGTTTTCACACCTTATGGAGATGATTTTGAACCAAAATTACAAACATTGGAAAAGGTACTACAAAGATGTATTGCCACTAGGCTCTTCTTAAGCCATGAAAAGTGTCATATGATGATGACTGAGGGACTCATATTAGGTCATTATATCTCAGCAGCTGGAATACAGATAGATCCAACTAAAATTCAAATAATTTTGTTAATACCTACTCCTACCACACAAACAGAGGTACACAATTTTCTAGGATTTTTAGGTTATTATAGAATATTTATAGAGCATTTTTCTCAAATTGTTGCACCTTTATATGCACTAACAGGGAATGTTTATTTCATTTGGACAGATAAGTGTGACCGTGCTTTTGAGGATCTGAAAAATCTTGTATCGACAGCCCCAGTGCTAAGGGGCCCAAATTGGGATTTTCCATTCCAAATTTCATCTGATGCTTCAGACACAACAATCGGAGTAGTTCTTGGGTAGGAAGAAGATAAAAAAGCCATATGCAATTTATTATATTAGCAAGAATCTATCTCCTGCTGAATTAAACTATACTGTGACTGAAAAAGAATTTTTAGCTGTAATACATGCTGTAAATAAATTTAGACATTATATAATTGGGTATCCTGTAGTTTTATGTACAAATCACTCTACCATAAAATACTTAGCAAATAAACCAGTTACAAATGGAAGAGTGACAAGATGGTTGATTCTCTTGCAGGAATTTGACATCACAATTAAGGATCAACATGGAAAAGAGAATCCTGTAGCTAATTTTCTGTCATGAATGCCAAAGGTAGCAGACACAATAGCGATCAAAGATCAATTTCTGCGTGAGCATTTGTTTGTTGTTACTGTCAGAACACCATGGTATGCTGATGTTGCAAATTAATTAGCAGTAGGAAAATTACCTAAGCATCTAATGCCTAATGAACGAAAATAGATAGTGCAATGCAGTACTCGATTCTCTTGGATTAGGGGCTACTTATTTCATACAAGGCCAGATATACAAATCAGAAGATGCATCCGAGAAGATGAAATATTTGACATTCTGAAAGCATGCTATGACGGGCTATGTGGTGGACATTTTGCAAACCATAGGACTAGTCACAAAGTTTTCCAAACAAGCTATTACTGGCCCACTATTTTTAGAGGTGCTAAAAAGTTTATTCAAGCCTGTGATAGTTTCCAGAGGGTGGGACGCCCTGGACAATCTGATGAAATTCCTCTGAACCCGCAGTTAGTAATTGAGCCATTTGAGCGATGGACGCTCAATTTTATTGGTCCTATTAACCCATCATCAAATCAGAAAACATACATACTAGTTGCAACAGAGTATGTTACCAAATGGGCTGAAGTAGAGGCCCTGCCAAGAGCTACAGAGGATTTTGTAATTCATTTTCTTTTCTAATTATTTGTGCGATATGGCCTCCCGAGGGACATAATTACAGATGGAGGACTGTAATTTGTAGGTAATAAAATTGCTGCAACATTAAAAAATTACGACATTCTACACAAAATTACAACTCCATACCACCCACAGGCAAATGGCCAAGTAGGAAGCACTAATAAGGTGATTGAGGCAATACATACAAAAACAGTCACATCACATAGACATGACTAGGCTTCAAGATTTCCAGGAGCCTTGTGGGCATATCAAACAACGTCGAGAAACACCACCGAGGAACCCATCTTCCCAACCAGATGTGAAATTCAAACATTAAGAACAGCGCAGGAGGTGGGTTTGAATTTAAATGAGGCCCAGACTAGTAGATTACAACAAATCAATGAGTTAGATAAAATTGGGCTCTTAGCTCTTCAACGCACTGCATTAATTCAACAACAAAGAGCAAAATGGCGTGACAACCTTATTAAAAAGAAAATCTTCCACGAAGGAGATTGGGCACTCCTATAAGATTCCAAGTTTCAAGATTTCCCTGGAAAACTCCAGACACAATGGCTTGGACCTTATGAGCTACAGAAAGTGCATGACAATGGCACCATTACATTGACTACCATCGATGGATCTGCAAATTATTTCAAAGAAAATGATCATCGAGTGAAACTTTATCACAAACCTCTTACTCAAGAATCCTTTAACCAGTAATTACAAGAAGATTCCACTATGCAGATTCTTGCTAAGGAATATAACCCCTCCTCAGCATTAATTCACTGAACAATTCCTTTGTTTCTGAATTTTGTACTTAAAACTTTTCTCTTTAATTTTTCTTGTATAAACTCGTTTTTCTTGTACATATTTTTACTACTATTCCATTTAAGGAATAGTTGTTGTTCCTCTTAAGGAATAGTTGTTGTTTCTCTTAAGGAACAACAGTTGTTCCTCTTAAGGAACAATGATCTTGTGTGCTTATATTTTCATGTTGTTCCTCTTAAGGAACAACAACCATTCCACTTAAGGAACACCAATCTTGCGTGCTTATATTTGTTTGTTGTTCCTCTTAAGGAACAACTATTGTTCCTCTTAACAAATAGTTGTTGTTCCTCTTAAGGAATATCAGCCATTTCCCTTAAGGAACAACATTTTTGCATGTCTCGTTTACTTTTGTTGTTCCTCTTAAGGAACAACTACTATTCTGCTTAAGGAACAACAGTCATTCCTCTCAAGGAGCAACACCTCTGTGTCTTTTTATTTTTACTGTTCCTCTTGAAGGAAAAACACTTTTGCGTGTTTGTATTTTCGTTGTTCCTCTTAAGGAACAACCCTTTCGCGTGATTATATTTTCGTTGTTCCTCTTAAGGAATAGTTGTTGTTCCTCTTAAGGAACAACAGTCATTCCTCTTAAGGAACCGCACTTCCGTATGTTTGTATTTTTGTTGTTCCTCTTAAGGAATAGTTGTTGTTCCTCTTAAGGAACAATAGCTATTCCTCTTAAGGAACAACACTTCCGCGTGTTTGTATTTTCGTTGTTCCTCTTAAGGAATAGCAGCTGACCCTCTTAAGGAACAACAACTCTGTGTGTTCATATTTTTCACTATTCCATTTAAGGAATAACTATTGTTCCTCTTAAGGAACAACAACCATTCCTCTTAAGGAATAGTAGCCTTGCGTGCTCTTATATTTGTTGTTCCTCTTAAGGAACAACAACCCGCGTGTATTTTTTTAGTTGTTCCATTTAAGGAACAACTATTGTTCCTCTTAAGGAACAATAGCTGTTCCATTTAAGGAACAACAATATCGCCTGCTTACATTTGCACTGTTCCTCTTAAGGAACAGTTGCCATTCCTTTTAAAGGAATAGGAGTTTCACTTTTTTTTTCTTTACTTTCTGTCATTCCTTCTAAGGAATAGCAGTTTCAATTTAGAGTGTTTTTAGGTTGTTTCGTCGAAGGATCGGCACTTTATTTGCACTTGATTTACTTGTTGTTCCTCTTAAGGAACAATAGTTTCGAGTATAATTTTTTTTCTTTTTTTGTCGTTCCTCCTAAAGGAACCATAGTTTTGCGTGAGCTATTCCATCTAAGGAAGAACACTCTTTTAGTGCATTTTTCGCTGTTTCTCTTAAAGAACAACATATTTTTTTTTTTTAGAGTTTTTGTCAATAATGTTTCACTCTTCATGATCCTTTAAAGGCAAAGATACAAATATATGCAAGGAAAAAAAAATTAGAGGTTACTGAAATAAGAAAATCAAAGAAAAAATTGTCATCTTTAAAGAGATTTCTTTGTATTGATAAGAAAAGGGAAAGGACACAACTATCTATATCACTTTGTTGTCTTTATCTTCACTAAAATTTAATTTGATTGATTATTTTTATCATCTTGGTTCTTCCCTAATTCTCATAATTTTCTTCGATTATTATTATTGAATAAGAATAAGTGCATATTTTCCTCTATTGAGATGTTCAGACTTCTTCCACCATCCCTACTCTTAAGGAGTGTTGAGCCATCCTCTATATATAAATAAGAAGTGCTATATAAAAAAAGGAAAAGAAAGAAAAAATATATCCATATGATTTGTAAGATGGAGGATAGGGGGTCTCATCAAGAGCCAGCCTACCATGATCATAAGGAAGTAGTGAAGTGGCATTCCCACTATGGCCACCACACCAGGGATATGATCTAAGGGAAATATCAGAAAAATAAAAGTCCTTGGAACAGGAGGTCTCATCACGAGCCAGCCTACCCACCTTTCACTCCTTCCTGGTGAATGGCATTGTGATTCAACTAGTTACCAAGCCAGTACAATGGCCTCCACTCTAACATCACAAAGCAATTTCCTAGGCATACATAGAGGATTATGGTTCCAAGGGTGAAAAGGAAACTTTGTCAAGGTTATAAACACCCGTGGGCAACAGAGCTTTGTTGATGGTATTGGAGTCATATGTTTCAACATCAATAGTAATTATAAACCCTTTTATTATTTCTTTATCTTTATTTCAAAAGAGATTATGTTCCCAATTCCTTTTGAACCTTTTATGCATGAAATATCATTTAAAAAGTCAATCATAATGGTTTCAGTGGCATAATGACCGCATAAGCATTTTACCTATGTCAGTTGTCCTTTTCCATTTTTCACATCACTCCATAGCATCTCCATATCTATTCATGATTTTCATTATAAGCCTCAATTTCAGCAACTCGATACTTTTTGTGATCTTGTCATGAATATGTACACCTTTCCCTTTTTATACTGTACGATTGCTGTCTAGTACATTGCTCCTCCATTTAACCGGTCGAGGACGACCTATCATATTTCAGGGGGCATGGGTGACTTCTAAAATAATCTTGGATACTTGTCAGTTTCCTATTTGGAGGTACTAGACTGCATTGGATCCCTTAATAGCAAGTTTTAACGGTATTGATGTTAAAGAAGGGATATTATCCGATATCCACAGTTTGTTGTTCCATTGTTATCTCTGTGTATTACTATGTAAAACTAACAGTGTGTAGAACTTAGATGAAATGGGAGGTCGATCAGTATGCAACAAGCCACAGGTACTAATAGTTTCTGATGATGCATGAGAAATTTTGGTAAGAGCAGGATGGATAGCCTATTTTACACGACTACAGCAGCCCCATGAAACTGTGGCTATCGAATTTTTGCAGAATTTGCAGGATGATCATTCCATAGTAATAAGAAGACAAAAATTAAGAGGTCGTGAAAGGAACAACAAAAGCTACAAAATTTAGTAAAACAACTTAGACAAAAGATAAGGACACTGAAAAGGGGGAAAATGTCAAGAAGAACCCCGAAAACAGTGGATGCAGCTATCCAAAATAAACGCCATGATACAAGGGCCACGGAGACTCAAACCGAGCCCATATTTATTCAAAATGATAAGGAACATCAAGATGCATAGACTTCACGCACTCCATTCCATGATAAAGAGACACAAACTATAGGCACTCAATATTGTAATAATACTACACAGCTAGATCTTCAACCCAAAGATGTTTCGATGGACAACAACCCTAGTGTAGCAAAACACTAAGAGGATCTAGCACAGGCTAAATGGACTATAGAGAAGCTTGAGGAAGAGACTATTCCTCAGAAGAAATACCAAGAATTACAACAGCAATTAAGGAACATCAATGCATCAGAGGACAAAGCCTTCGATAAATATCAGAGGGCAAAAGAAAAAGTTGAAGAGGTAAAGAACAGACTGAAAACAATCATGAATCAAATGGATACTCTCTCTTTTTTATATACAGATGTTCTGGAATGTAGGTCCCCTGCCAAAAACTATGCTTTATTTTTGTTAGAAAGATATTTATAGTTAAAAATTAAAGCTGTTAAGGTAGGGAAATTTATAGAATTAAAAATTGTTGATGATTTTATAAACTACTATAAACACCACGGAGTAAAAGTTCAATGATTACTCTATGAGTTTTATTTACATAATTTTATGTTGGAAGAGGAAATGGAGAAGAATCCCAGTCCTTTTGTGGGTGATGTACAATTTCAAGCATTTATTTCATTTGTTGTTAATCAGTTAAAGTGGCTCAAGGCCCATAACACTTTTCAGAGACAAGAAAATGGGTTAGACCTTTGGGTTAGGGGTGAACCGAAAAGCCCATTACAATTGCTGGCTAAACATAAAATCCTAATGAAAAAGGAGGGAGTGATCCAGACCTTGGGACCCATCGATAAAGAAATTGTCTAGCAAGGGGTAGAATATTTCCTCTCTATCAAAGACAATTCCTTGGCAATAGCTAAATTAAGATGGAAGAGTTCCAATCGGAATATACAGGACAGAGAGCCATTCAATTACAAAAACTTTAAGTTAGCTATAGATTGCTTGGTTAGCTATAGTAACCTCGTCTTGAGGGAAGGCTCGTATTGGCTTGGTTGTAGTTTTCGAAGCCCTATTATATGGTATCCTGCAGAAGGGTATAAGGCCATATATGAATTGCCTGAAGGGAGGACAGGGCCCATATTTGAAGTTTTAGCTACAAAGCATGTTTTTAGACCACTTCATGACAATCCCTCTCCAACCTATTCTGTGACTGCTTTGCATGTAAATTATATGGTTTTCATGAGGGCATGAAAGAAGGTAAGCAGGGGGGTGTGTTGAGTTATGGAAAAGGTATGAATGGAACAAAGTAACTATTGTTCCCTCATGAAGAAGTCGTATCTAGATAAACATATCAAGATCGGAGCACACAGTTAAGGATAAGAATGGAAAATCATAGCATCAGTGCAAAAATACAAAGGGTTGACTGTAATTAGTAGATGGAGCAGATCCCTCAGGATCTCTTGATCACGAGGGATCGTTGTTTCAAAGTCTATCTAGTATTTCTTGTTTTATTTGACTGGCCTATAAAAGGGACAACACTTGTGAAGATTGGGGATTCATTATCGTTATTTAGAACTCACTGTTATATCTTCACTTTGATCATCCACTCTTGTTGATTAAAATAGTGTACGATTTCCTATAAACATTTTCACATATGATTAATACATAAGTCCATTGCTATTTCATTCTTCTATATTGAACTAGTCCAGCGGTGCTTCACTAGTGACGAAGGCCCGGCCCTGGTGGATCCACTTGCTATTCTGTACCATTACTTTACAATCATAGTCGTGTGATGGTTTGGTTTGATTTTCATTTATTTGAATCACATTTCTTTATTGTTCCTTGTTTCAAGAGATTATGAATTGTTTTATTGTATATTACACATAATTGAATTGCGTTGTCATTCCTTTTCGTCATAATAAGATTATTACTCTCTCCAAACTATATTGTGATGATGTTCATTTCAATTATAAAGCTTCATTGTTCATTCCAGTAAATTGACTTTGTTTTTCATTACAAATTACTGTTCATTTATACTAAATAGCATTGTTGTTCATTTCTTTTCTACAAGTATTTGGTTTTTATTTTAGCATTATTACAGTTCGTGTATTTATTCCATTTCTATTAGTAGCATTGTTGATTTAATTCCTTTTCATTTCCAGTCAATCGCTTTAGTGTGGAGTGTGAGATCAACAACTGTAAAGGACATTGGCTATTACTGTCAGAGTTCTCAGATTGAGGATCTTGTTTATGTTTTATTTCATTTACATCAGTTGACAAAGGAAAGAGTTGTTGCTACTGCATCCTTGACTGATAGTTGCTGTAAATTTCCGGAGTGAATGATTTAGTTTCAGAGCATTGAGTTTCTTTTAATTGCAAGTAGGTTTTATTTCAAGCATCCTTTTACTCTTGTATTTGAAGCACTATACTACAAATTAGAAAACCTTACTCTTGGATTAAATTTCCGCCTCAGACTGAGTACACTCTTGAAATAGAAAATCATACCTGGATTGATAATTAATGTAGCATAAATAGGAGTTAAAAAGACACCTTTTGTACCTCAACACCAGGAACCCTATTGTCTTTGTTCAGATAGGTGATCTCCTTGTATCTAATGTACTTATAGACCTGTGGGTGGCCATTAATGTTATGACCAAGTATACCATGGATCAACTTGGATTGGTCCATATTCGTCCTACTCCCATTGTGTTTAGACTGGCAGATAGATCTAAAATCAATCAAGAACGGGTGTTGGATGATGTGGTTCTTTCTTCAGACTCATGGGAATACCCCAATGACTTCATTGTGCTTCACCCAAAGAATCCTGTCGAACGACATCCATTGATCTTGGGATGACCATGGCTTGCTACAACTAATGCTTATGTGGATGTCATTCTGGTGACGTGTATATTTCCCATGGAGATTCTAGGAAAAAGGTCACCTTGTATCCACCCACTAGATCCATTCAGGAGCTCTGAGACACATTGTGGTTAGACTATAGTAGTGATGAGGAGACTCAGTCTACTTCCTTGATACATCAATATGTTGAGTCTTCACAGGAGGGTGATATTGAAGAGTTCCTAAACAATCTAGATACCATGCCCAATTTTGAGCCATTGAGTTAGAATTTTAGTCTATATTTTCAAGAAAGCCATGACTCTCTACATCCATCTCCACCATATCTAGCAACACCTTTGTGTACTCTTGAGCCTGATAACACTCTTTTTGATATTATTCTAAGAAAATCCTTGCATATCAGTTCAGACTTGGATTCATCCCAACAAGAGTAGCTTGT
This sequence comes from Pinus taeda, assembly GCA_000404065.3. Classification (NCBI taxonomy): domain Eukaryota; kingdom Viridiplantae; phylum Streptophyta; class Pinopsida; order Pinales; family Pinaceae; genus Pinus; species Pinus taeda. Next base: position 423,602 of record APFE030933840.1, read on the forward strand.
GAATTTGTTGTGAAACCATCTTGACTCCTTTTCATGGGGCTTTGAAGATATGAAAGGAATCGCTTTGAAACTTGTACCCACCATATTTATATTCAGGATGGATTTTGACTTATCTAACAACCCCAAAGGTGTATGAACCTAGCTTTAAGAGATGTTGTAAAGGAAGAATTACAAAAACTCTTGGATGCTTATTTTATCTATCCTATTTCTAATATCCAATGGGTCTCTCCATTGGTATTAGTCCAAAAAAAGTATGGGAGATGGTGCATTTGCATTGACTACAGAGAATTAAACAAAGCCACTCTTAAGGATTACTTCCCCCTTCCTATCATCGACCAGGTACTCGATACCCTAGCTAGTAAGAAGTACTTTTCTTTTCTAAATGGATTTAGTGGTTATAACCAGATACAGACTGCACCTGAGGACCAAGAAAAAAACACTTTTACATGTCCATGGGGTACATTTTCTTACCAAGTGCTGACCTTGAGTGTGTGGAACTCTATATGGATGAATTTTTCTGTGTTTGGTGATTCATTTCAGGAAGCCCTAGAAAATCTAGAAAAAGTGCTTCTTCATTGCCAAGAAGCTCATCTTGCCTTGAGTGACAAAAAATGAAAATTAACGTGCAAGATGGGAGTGGTTCTTGGCCATCTTATTTCTGTCAAAGGTATCCAGGTTGACCCTGCAAAAATATAAATTATTTTGAGTCTTCTTGTACCCAAAATGCAAAGGGAAGCGAGAGGTTTTCTAGGACATGCAGGCTACTATAGAAGATTCATTGAGAATTTCTCAAGGATAACTACCACCCTTTTCCGAATTTTGGCAAGCTGTATTTTTACTGAAATATTTACTAGATTTGGTGTGCCTAGAGAAATTGTTTCTGACAATTGACGACAATTTATCTCTAATCTGGTACAGGGTGTGATGGAGCAGTCCAAAATTCAGCATAGGAAATCTACACCATATCACCCGCAAGAAAATGGTCAGGTGGAGTCCACAAATGAGGTGAAAGAGTCCATCCTGTCAAAGAAAATAAATATTCATAAAAATTATTGGGTTGACAAATTACCGGAAGCCTTATGGGCATATCAAACCACTTGGAGGAACAGGACAAGAAACACACCATATGAGCTGGTGTATGGGAAACATGTCCTCTTGTCGATAGAATTCTAGATCAAGACTTTCAATACTACAGTTCAATTGGGGCTAGATTTCTCTAAACCACAATAATAACATCTTCTATAGTTGAATGAGTTAGATGAATTTCGAATGTATTTTGTTCAGCAGAACATCTTGGTTCAACAACAATGCAAGAAGTGGCATGACAAGTCTATCTAGAAGAAGCAGTTCCAACCAGGCGATTGGGTCCTCCTTTACGATTCTAGATTTAAATATTATTACATACATGATGGATGGGGCCTTATGAGGTTGTCAAAATGTTTGAGAATGGAGCAATAGAAATTAAAACTATTGATGGGCGGAATTTTGTGTTCCTGGTAAATGGGCATAGATTGAAAGTGTATTTTCAGCCCCTTGCCAAAGAATATTTTGTGCAGCAAGTCTAAAAACAATCTAAAAAGGAGTTGGTAGGGGCAGCACCAACCTATTGAAGACCCAATTCTTTCTTTTCCTCATATAATAAAATAAAATAAAAAATAAAAAATTAAAGAAGAAAATGACAAAAATAAAAGTATAAAAAAAAAACCTATAAGTATGAAAATCAGTTGACTAACATGATTGCAAAAGGATCAACCTAAAAACCAACATGCTGGTAGGAAGATCGAAATTTCAATAAAAGCTTAATGTTACTTAATTTCTAAATATTCTGGCTATCACCAAGAAGAAGGAGGTTCAAGGAACCCAACCCTTACCCAAGCTTGGGGTAACTAGCATGGAACTTTTTATCCAAGTAAATGCTTAATTCCCGCTGCATTTACTTTTTCTGGCACCAGTGCAGGAAGATATTGAAGATAAAATTCTGCCTTTCTACTATTTTCTTGTTTTGTAATTCCCGCTGTTTTTATTTTTTGAATCCCATAATGAATCACCCTCCTTTTTCTTCTAAAAAAATTAACCCTATCTGATTTCGTAAAATCCCTCTTTTCCCCCTTGAATTTTTTCCACATCCCATTTTCATTTATCCCCCTTGATAGTATTATTCTTGGAATCCCTTTTATGATATTCCTTCCCATTTGGAAAATTACCCCTTCCCACTTCTTTGTTCCCTCATGGATCGATTGCAGGATCTGATATAGTCAGATTAGAAGGCATGCTCATGAAACACCAAAGAATGGTGAATAAAATTTCTCTTGTATATTCAGGCAATTTTTTTTTAGTCGAGCCAAAGAACTGAGTTCTATCATAATTTTGTTATCCCCTCTTTCTTTGAAGCTACATAAATCCCTCATGTAGGAACACACATTATTGGTGCAAGCAGGTTCAGTGCAAGCACGTTGCAGTGAAAGCAGGCTCAGTACAAGCACGTTGCAGTGCAGCAGGTTTAGTCCAAGCACGATTAGTGAAAGTAGGTGCCTGACTGTGACAACACAGTACGGAAATCGTTAATACGGTACATGAGCACTTGATGCATAATGCTTGATGAAATTTAATTTTAATTTTATGTAGATGAATGACTACCATAGTGATAGATCATAGCATTGTATTATTTAAATTATGGTTAATACTTTTCTTTATCATTTACTAATTTAGGAGAAACCATTTAAAGTGCATGATATTTTAGGTTCTGAGGTCTAATCCTCTTAATGAGTACTGAACTACACCTTATGTGAATTTTGAGGCAAACGAGGATAGTACAGATCCACTTGAAATCCCAAACTTACCTCCATTTGAAAATATCCTCCATCACTTGTTCATGATAGCTTTACGTCATAATCTGATCCCCCATGACTGTTACACCACAGCGGAAAAAATTTCAGCCTCCTCCCATTATCATTTCCTACCCATAGAAGATTGATACATGTGTGCATCCATCCTGAAGGGGTGATTTTAATGATTTAACGTGATTGGATGGAAACAATCAACAAGATGGTGGAACGACTGGATCTCCATCATAAAATTCTCAACAGCTCCTTTGCACTCCGTAATGTGAAATCTTCCTGAGGCCGTGACAAAGAATTGTGATGGATTCAAAACAAAGATGGCACCTGTGAGACATGAACCATCATCTGTGAAGGAGATAGAACAAATCGCTGAATATCGAATTAGTCTTGCACTATTGGAGAATCAGGATTTATCCCATTTTTTGCAAAAATACAACGGGTTCGATACAGTCGTGGCTCTAGAATTCACAAGGACATTCGAGGAAGGCTGAGCTAAGGTAGTCTCACTGGAATTTTAGGTCATGGATGAATATATAGCATGAGCTATAGGCTTGTTGAATGCAGGGGAAAAATGGTTTAAAAAGGAGAGGATCGAAAAGAAAAGATGGTGCCAATTTGTGGTCGATTGGAAGCTCAAAATTGACTGGAAGAAAGCACTTTCGCATAGCGCCATGCTTGGAAAACAGTAAGACCTCCTATATATATTAAAAAAGTTTCTAACTAGTGAGGGATGTTACACATTAACGTTCATGTACCATATCTGGTTGTTGCTGCATTTTGAATCAGTGAAATGCATCAATTTTCCTTATTACCTACTCTGGAGTTTAGAGAAAATGGTGAAAGAAGTGCAGAATGGTAGTGTGAGCAGAGTTTTAGATAAATTGTACCATCGCGGGCTCATTTCAATCCTAGTCTAGAAACAGGGGAGGCTAAGGAAATAACCTGGGAGGCATTCTTGAAAGAATTTCAGGAAATAAGTGCAAGGGAGTCAGTGGGAAAAAGTGCAAGCAAGAAGAGAAAAATCGAGACTCCACACCCTGCCAAGACAAAAAGTAGGGAAAAACAAGTGCAAGTAGGGGAAATATCTGTTGAATAAGCCCCATCCTTAGGAAAAAGAATAATTACCAGGACCTCGATGAAGAGAAGGACTCTCTCTTCGGGGACAAGTCAAGCTTCACATGGAGATCACAACCTCTTGGTTCTTGTAGATAGTAGCTCACACTATGGTGAATGAAGAAAATGAAAAGAAGGAGGATGAAATACTCTTGTCGGCCTTCCTTCATAAATTGAAGAAGAAAATAATGACACCAAGTGCAAGTAAATACTAAACATAGGGTCAGGTAGATGATGAGGTACAACACATAGAAACTGTCGAAAATATTGATGAACAGGATATTGAAGCCCCTGATGAAGTGAATGAATAGGGTACTGAAATCCATAATGAATTGAATGAATAGGGTATTGAAGCCCCTCACGAGGTGAATGAATAGGCCACTGAAGCCCTTGCTGAGTTGGATGTACAAGGCACTGAAACCCCTGATGAGTTAGATGCACAGGGGGCTGAAATGCTCGGTGACATGGAAGCCCCTGGTACTGAAACTCTTGGTGATATTATGATGCAGATGTTGGATGGCCAAGATGAATTTGATCTTGGCAATGATAGTACATGTTTCGAATTAGTTTCAGTTAAAGTGCTCGCACCAGATGAGCTGGAAACAAAGACCTCTACCCTCTATCTGAATAACCAGATAGTAGAGCTTGAACAACAAATTCATGACTTGGAGGCATTAAACCAAGTCATGAAGGAGTAGACTTGGTAGAAGCAAGGCAAGATAGAGTTGACATAAGAGGTGAAAGAACATAAATGAGAAGTGAAGATATGGAAGTTTTGGGCTTCTAAATGCTACAAGCTCCTCAAGAAGGTGACCAAACAACTTAAGAAAGGCCAAGATAAGAAGATGAAGGTAGTGAAGGCAGGGGTCAATATCCAAGTGAAGGATTGAATGATGACTCCCTATGTGGAAGATTTTTGCAACAGGTAAAGGTTGTGTGAGGACACACAACAACTTAAGGATGGGAGGATGTTGGTGGGTCGAGATGCTCCTTTTTTACCCCTTTCATATTACAAAACCACAATCATTAACCTCTGTTTATCTACATGAACCTCCTCATTCCAGCACTAGTTCAAGAATTTAGTTTGTTCCTACGTAAACTTCATATTTCATGTTTAAGGTTTATTAGGTGCTTAATTAATCATTTTAAATATATTTCATGGCTTTAATATTTCTTGTAACTTATATTTACATTCCTAAGGTATTTGATAAGCTAAAGTATTAATCGTTATACTAGCTTTATCTAGTGTAGGTAGATTCTTGCACCGCCATCAACTATCCGTTCCATGATCTCTGTAATAGTTTGATCACTTCATGTGGGCATCTTGGTCGACGTCGTCCAGCTCGGTTGCAGTCATCCAAAGTTGAACTCAAAGTGGAGGATACTTAGGGATATGACCGAGGATTAGGTCTATGGCTAACGAATATTTCACACCTTATTATAGTCGCTGGCTTAATTTTTTAATTTTGTTTTTTATTTTGTTTCATCCGAAAGGATTCATTTGGAACGACTATAATTTTTTATTACGACCATAGGCCAAAGGGTTGTATAAAATGTAGCTTTCAGATAGAACTAAGTTAGCAAGCAATATAAATAGAAGTATAGTTGTAATTTCGAGTTTATTTGTAATTTTGTTATCGCCATTGTTCTCGGCTAGGCTTGAACTCAAATGTATATTTGCTGATCGAAATTAATACAAGGAGCTGCACCATGATTTTCAAATTCGGCGTTATAATTCTTCATTGATGTGTTAGTAACATGCTGAAGGTTTTCATTTCCTAAAATGGGAAACGAGCTAGTTGCCTAGGGCCTAGCCAACCCATCTTGTTTACCCTCTTTCTTTTGTTATCTTAAGGGTGTGTTAACTTTATTTATTTATAGAAGCCTAGTTTGAATCTTAATTTCATGCTTGCTTACGAATTCTGATTTATTAAAACACTCAAGTGTGAACGGATCCATTGTGTGAAAGTCAAATTAAATAACTTTACTTCCTGTAATTTCTTTTCTGGTTTGCTTTCGCTTGGATCGTGTAGATAAGATCATCCATGCACCAACGCATGTAGGATCTTTCACTATGGTTCGCTAGTTCATTTACAACAAGTATTTCATTCTTTTCCTTTATATGATTTAATTTATTTCTTCAAAGCAAGCATTTATCATCTGAAGGAGGCATCTCTAATTCTAAAAGTTAAATTCTTAAAGATTAAGGATAACTTCATGAAATATAAAAGAATGATGTTGGATATATTATTTCTATTTGCACTTCACGATTTAAGGAAAATGATTAAAAGTAATCTGGAATGTTATAGTGAACCGTTTCGAGCTAGATTTGATTGCATCCAAAACCCTTTGAGTAAAGAAAGTTTTCTTTAACTTTTGAAGATTATTTTATCTTAAAAGTTTATTTCTATTTGTGAGATTCAGTTGATTAAAGCATTCATTTTCGTGTGTAATATTATTTCAGATTCTGCTCGCATTTGCAATTCTTTTTATAGTTAACATGCTCTTTTGTTTTCCCAAAAGTAAATTGGAATACTTGGTGTAGGAAGATCTGTTTTGGTACAAGGACTAGTATCTTGTTACAATAATAGAGTGCCCCAAGCCTTGAGGCTTAGAGCCCCTAGATGAAGATATAAGTCTTCAATAAATGTGTAAAATATACTTCTCACGTAAGTTTTGTAGCTACACTAGTGCAAGAAGATTGCAAGAGTACAGGAACGACTGCACAGTGTGAGAAGGAAAATCATTTAGAAGGTATATATTTTCAAGGGCCCACTTGTTAAACTACCACCACCTATACTGAGGATAAACATAGAGTTTTACTTCAGCAGTTAAGATTGTTTAAAGCAGTGTGAAAGTTCCTTTATTTGATTTCTTCTCAAATTCATTCTTTTACATTTGAGTGCTACAACTACTTTGGTGGTAGTTGCCTTTGATATTTTTTTGTTTGATTCTAAAAAATGTCAATTGAGAAGTAGGAATAGAAATAGGAAAAGTTCATACCACTTCTCGCATTACCTATGCTTCATCTCTAAGTTTACGAAACCCCTAGGTTGACAATTAAGTGTTGGAGGAGCTTGCTTAAGTGCAATTCCTACACCCAACACTTTACATTACATAATGAAAAATTCTTAGATGATACAAATGACAATACCTCCTTTCTATATACAGGAGTCTAAGGGGTACCAATATAATTAGAGCCTACATAACAATAATATTGTAGGGGCACAACAATAACAATAATGGGCTTCAATGTGGCATAATAATAAGAATATGGGGACTATATGGGCACAATAATAGAATAAGGGGGTTGCTCTAATAATAATGAAGGGTTACACTAGTAGTATAGGGACCTAACAACTCTCTCCTTCATGACTCTCATTTCTCTATGTAACTCTCTCTCTTTTAAATAATACATTACACTCCATTTTATGCACTCATCAAAGAATGGCATATTCCTCTTACACTCATTAAAGATATGTCATAAAATACTTCTCTTACACTCTCTTTAATGTGTATGTTAGACTCTCCTTAACTAAGGAATGAATACCTATCTTTAATGGCATAAGTTACACTCCTGTAAATTAATACAAGGCATGCATATTGATCCTCCTTTATGACAAGAATTGGTTGTTCCTCCTATATATGAGTCTCATGTATTCTCACTTGGGTGTGTGGATTATGATGCCGAGAGTGGAAGAGACTTGAGGAAGATGGTGAGAGGGAGAGATATGGAGAATAGCCAATCACTTCGAAAATAAATATGAAATTCTTACTAGAACCCTAAGTAGCTATAGCTATTGAGGTTGAACGTAAGTGGTATTGAGAGGAAGTGACAATTTTCTTCCTTAGTTTGCCTTGCAAACCTCTCTACTGTTGTAGTTTTGTATTGCTTATGATCTTTTATAGCTCGGGGGTTCTAGGGGGATAACTTATTCCTGGATATGGTTGGGAGGAAACTCGTATGGTTCACAATGAGTTGGTAAGGATATTGGAGCTAGAGCATACTCCCATCCCATATTTTTGGAGTTGTATAAATTCACTCCGAGGTATGTTGACAACATTATATTGTTTCTTTTTGTAGTTCATTACATGGTTTTCTTTGGTTGTTGGCTGAAACTTATATGTATATAAAATGTTGCACAATAAATGTTTAAGAAAATTTTCAATAGTTGTAGTTCATTTTATGTAAGTTTCTTTTTGTACAATATCGTTGCAAGTTGATTGATAGCAAGTCTTAATGCCTAAAGCATTCAGGCTACCATGAGTTTGATGAAAACATATTAATACCATAAATTTGGTTTTCCTTCTCCTTTTACAACTATAGATAATTTTTCACATTAAGTGTTTGACAGAATTGATAAATGAGATAGTAGGAATTTGTTTTTGGTTGTTGTTTTAAAGGATCATATTTATGGGAATTTTTGTTGCGATTCATCTTAACATCAGTGGGTATATGTACCATTTGACCATGTCAACCCATCTTTGATTTCAAGAAATAGAGTTTCAGATTCCGATTCTCTAATCTCGTTTATTTTGCAGATTTGTTGATGCTTGTATTAACAACCTAGTGTTTTGTTTTTTCAATTTGTTTTAGCTTGGATTTACCTGGTGATCTCTATTGATGAAACTAGGTTATTCTATGAACTTGGAATTATTGTTTTAAAGTATCAATGGTTAATACCTTGATAGTTTAAATAAATTTATGGAAACTTTTTTTATGACCACTAACTGTTGTTCTAAATTTTCCAATGCCTATAGCTATATCGATGCGAGCTATTTGTAAATTTTCGTAAATGTTTTTAGTCATTTATATGTCTAAATTGTTGTAGATGCAGGAATGAAGATGGCTAATAGTTTTACTGATATATTCGTTCCAATTATTGACATTACTGAAAATGAAAAAGAAGTTATGTAATATTAGATTCATGTTAGCTAATTGTTGTCAAATCGCCTTAAGGGTTATGGTTGTAAGTGTTTGACAAAATTCCTCACTGGAAGTAGATTTCATGCTTGCAAAATTTTCGACATAATGCTTCAATGGTTGTAGCTAATTACATCTATGAATTGTCTGTCAATATGACTAAGGGAATTTAGGAATTGCAACCAAGGTGTTTATAGAAATATCTCAACGAATAAGCATCATGATTCCATTGGATTAAAAATTAATGCTGACAAACTCAAATTTGGGTAAGTGCATTGTTGTAATGTTAGATCACATATGAATTCATAATCATTTGATACCACTCCTTTAGAAGTTGAATTATCTTGTTTTTATTTCCTTTTTTTTACCAAAGAATTCATAGGCATGTTATTTAGAGAAAAATCAAATTATTTACTCTTAAACACATTTAATTGCTATAGAATGAACAATTAGCTTATTGGAAATTGTGGTTTGTAAAGATTGATATTATTTATCTTGTTAAAGACTCTGTCATGTAAATGTGATTTTAATCTTGAGAAGAAAGAATTATGTTTGTAAGTTTTGGATCTTGATGAACCATGACCCTGTAGCTTTGATGAGAAGATTAAAATTAACATGGGTTAGTTAGTTAGTAGAAATTAGTGTGTAGTGTAAAGGATAGCAATGAAACAAATATATAGATATATGAACTTGCATTAACATTGATGTCTTAAAAACTTAAAATAAAATAAAACAATATCGCATTTTGAGTTAGCCTTGGTATAATAATGATGGTTGGTAAGGTGGGACCTTACAATACTAATCTAAAAAATGTACATGAGCACATACATAAGAATGAATATTTGATCAACCAATGAAATAGTTCACAAGGAAGCAACGATTTCTAAATAAAATACAACACATGTTTAACAAGATACGTACCAAATCCATCAAAACAATTGAATTTGCTTAGTGTAAATGAGAACAACATACTTTGATAACATTCAAAGAACAATCTTATGATATTCACGACATATGCATGAAATTGTGATGGCTCAACTAGCTTCTGAATTAAGTTAAAGTTCCCATATATATCAAGACAATGAACATCACTAGTACCAATAGTAAAGCATTAGAGTAGCCACTTGCTCCTCCAAAAAAACTATCTTCCACTCTAATGGCTGGTAGGAGGAGCCAAGGTGGAAATTCCTTTGCATGTACAATGAGGGTGTATATATAAAAATTGGGGTGTTCATTCACCTCCAATGTGACTATTGGGATAGACTCATGAATGTTTGACTTCTCTACAACCTTTCGGTTCCCACATGACATTTCATGTTACATGGATGTTAGGTCCCTATTCTACTAGTGTAACCCCTTATTGTTATTAGTACAAGCCCCTTATTATATTGTTGTGCCCATGTAATACCCATATTGATATTATTGTGCCCCATAGAATCCCACTATTGTTATTATTGTGCCCTTAGATTATTATTGTTATGTAGGCTCTGATTATATTAAAACCCCATAGAATCCTATATATAGAAAGGAGGTCTTGTCATTTGTGTCATCCAAGAATTTTTCATTTGTGTAATGTAAAGGAGGTTTCCCCCTCGAAGAGGCTTATTTCTAAGGCGTTGATCTATCTTTCTTATCTTTTTGTAAGCTGGTTTCCTAACATTTGGTATCAGAGCTTTGGATTCTATGGTTTCACTGGTCCAAACAGGTCATCATGGTATGTTTTATATAACGTTTTTTCTACGACGTTTCAAAAGCTAAAAAAAAAAACCCATGTGGGAAGCAATATTGCTGAACCGTGTGTTGGAATTTCAAATCTCTTCTCGCTATATTTATGGAGATATGATATGAGGAAGTTAGGGTTTTTTTAAGCTCTACAATTTCATCTAAAATAGGTCATTGTGGTATTTTCATTATAACCTTTTCACTATGAAGTTTTAGAAGCTAAAGAAAAAACCCATTTGACAAAAAATGGTTTTGAATCTCAGGTCCGAATTTAAAATCTTGTCTCACTATAGTTTCGGATATATGATCTGAGGAATTTAGAGTTTTTGCAGACTCCCAAATTACATTCTAAACAGGTGACCTTGGGAAAATCATCATAAATTTCTCTCTGAGCAACATATTGAAATTTTGTAAGAAGTTACAGAAAGAGGAAAGGCTATAGTTTCGTGTGCATAATTTTCACATCTGAAGGTCAAAACAGTGACACGTGGCACGTCGTACACGTTTGCTCTACTGAAACATTATATAATCAGGTCACCTTAGGAGATTCGACATAACTCTTTATTGGAGAATCAAATTCTGACCAGACTTGTGGGGTTAAAGAGAGGAATCAGAGGGCTACTACAAGAGAATATTTTAGAACTTTGAGATCTGAAAGTATAGAGTTACAATCATTTCAAGATCGAGCTACTGAAATCAAGAAAAGGCGATATGAGGAAGTTTGATGCAAAGGATCCAGTAAATTGGATACTACAGATGGAGCAATATTTTGATCTACATGGTGTACCAATGTTACAAAAGGTATGTATTGCATCTTCATATTTAGAACCAGATCAATTTTTATGGTATAAAGGGCTTTGTTCTCCTAAACAACTTGTTACATGGTCAATTTTCATGGAGGAAATGATAGAACATTATTAGAATACAAAGAGAAAGACCTTTAGAGCAACACCACAACAATTGGAAGAAAAAAGAGAAAAAGGGCTTTGTTACAAAGTGGAAAGCAAAATTATGGCAACAAGGAAGTTACCCCTCACAACTATAAATATGGAAGTGTTGTTTCTCCTAGCCTTCCACAACCTACAAGGGTTACACCACAACAATTGGAAGAAAAAAGAGAAAGAGGGCTTTGTTACAATTGTGATAACAAATACATTAAAGGTCATAAGTGTGCTGAGAAGAAATTATGCTACATTGAATGTGGAGAGGAGGAAGAAAATGATCAACAAATGTTAAAAGAAGAGTATATACAGCAAGAACCAACCCTAGAGAAAGAAGAAATGAATCCGACCATATCTTGTAAAGCATTGGAAACAATTACCACTCCTAAAGCTCTCAAGATAGAAGGACATATCAAGAAGAAGAAGGTTCAAGAAGTGAAAGATCACATCGAGAAAGAAGAAATGAATCCAGGCATATCTTGTAATTTATTGGATGGAATTACCACTCCTCAAACTATCAATATAGAAGGACATATCAAGAAGAAAAATATTCAAGAATTGAAAGATCATATCGATTCTCAAGAAATCAATCTGACCATATCTTGTAATGCATTGGAAGAAATTACCACTCCTCAAACTATCAATATAGAAGGACATATCAAGAAGAAAAAGGTAAGAGTGTTGATTGATTCAGGCAATACCCATAATTTTATTGATTGTAAGATAGCCAAGGAATTGAATTGCTTCCTATATCCAACACCAGAGTGTCAAGTGATGGTTGCAAGTGGAGGAACCATAAATTGATTTGGAAAGTGCCATAATATCAAGCAATCCATGGGAGAATATGCATTGAATAGCCCAATGATTTCCATTCCAATGGGTGGTGCTAATGTTTTATTAGGAGTCTAATGGCTACAATCTTTAGGTATGATAGCTTTTAATTTTTAAGAACTTTTCTTGAAATCTTTTTGGGAAGGAAAGGAAGTTGAATTGAGGCGTATCGAAGGAAAACATAGAAAGAGAATCAACTCTAATAGCATGACAACGCTTCTAAATAAAGAACAATGGGGTGTAATTAAACAATTATGTTCACTAGAGGATCCCACATCGAAATCATGTATTTCTCCAGACCTCCAAAACGTTTTGGAAAATAATTCGAAGCTATTTGAGACTCCCGAAGGCCTCCCACCTATTCGTGATCATGATCATGCTAGTCATTTGATTCCACGAAGTGTTCCTCCAAACATCAGGCCTTACATATATCCATATGCCCAAAGGAGTGGGAACTCATTCAAAAGTTGCAGAAGATCACAGTTCAAATAGTATTGCGAGAACTTGACAAGGAAAGAAAAATCATATTGGAACCTTAAGCAGTCACCGAAATGACAAATCGAAAGCTATGAAATAGACCAATTTTAGAGTATCTCATCAAGTGGAGGAACTTACCCGCTTAAGATTCCACATGGGAGGACAAGAATTTATACAGAAGCATCAAGAACTACTCGAGCATTGAGGACAACACTTTTTGAAGGAGAGGGGCATATCAGGTCCCTATAATACTAGTGTAACCCCTTATTGTTATTAGTACAACCACCTTATTATATTGTTGTGCCCATGTAGTCCCCATATTGTTATTATTGTGCCCCATAGAAGCCCACTATAGTTATTATTGTGCCCTTACATTATTATTGTTATGTCGGCTTTGGTTATATTATGACCCCTTAGACTCCTATATATAGAAAGGAGGTTTTGTCATTTGTATCATCGAAGAATTGTTCATTTTTGTAATGTAAAGGAGGTTTCCCCCTCGAAGAGGATTATTTCTAAGGCGTTGATCTATCTTTTCTATCTTTTTGTGTGCTGGTTTCCTAACAATGGATGACTCTTGGAATTTCACTTTACATTACATTTCCAATATAGGATTTACATAATCCACAAATGATGTGGAACATAATTAATCGTGAGATGACATGACATTGATGACATGGAAATGTCAAGCCACTCTTTGGTGCTTCTTTGTCTTGAATAAGACATGTTAAATACTTCATCTTGTTGGCTTGAGGGAGCTTGGACCCAGGTTCAAAGTTAGCTATGTTAACCAGAAAAACCCTACACTACTGGCCCTTTTAACAACAACCCGCTTAGCACAAGCTGGAGTCTCACCTGAGGTTGTATTAGGGGATGCTAGAACCAGGTTTTTGCATCCAAAAGACTATGTGATGTGGGGGTAAGGCATTTCTCCAGTTTAAGGCTTGATCTAACCTTTGTGAGCCCTTATCCTCAAAACCCGCAAACTTAAAGAAATTTCCAATTAAATAGAGTTATGAGCTAAGCCTAAAGGTCTAATCATGCATAAAATAAAATATAACAGTAGATCTAGATCTTTGTGGTGTAATTAAGACAATATTATAGATAAATGGCATTCAACTAAGCATAAATACAAAAAACATATAAGTATACAGTTTGGACATAGAATTTCTTTAAATACTCTTTATTATTCCAGATCTTCAATACATATACTTTTCAAACACTGCACACACAGATACATGGGTGGGTGCACTCAGTTGTGAACTTACCAAGGTCTCTGCGCACAGAGCAGTAGGAGCCTCCCCTTTGCTCGAATATAGAAAAGCACAATTCAAAGTCTAGTCATAGATCATGAAATTGAATTAACTTCACTTCTTAAGGAATCCTCAATGACTCCCTTTTATTGTGTTTACGTTACATTACCATGGTCTACGAACCATGGGCAGAACTTAATACAACTCATCTCTTTACAAAACAAGGGGCTTTGACTTGCCTAAAAGTCCCCTTGACTCTTAACAACCTTGACTACTCGCACTCTGCTCCTCAAAATGTAGAGACTTTATAATATCTTATCAAAATTTAACTTAAGACTTAGCAAAACTTAACTCTCCGGGACCCCGTCCTAACAAGCCCCCTACACAGATATGTAACTCGTCCCAAGTCACTCTACTAGTATGTCCTCGACACGTGCTTTGAGGCCTCTAAATTCTAACTTCAAGGATTGAAGTTCTGTTGTACACTACACGACAAATTGTTGAACCTCTTCAACCAATTTCTTTGTAGTTGGCCATGTGACTTCTAAGCCCATCGTCCTTTACATCTTGTGAAAGGCTTTCAATCTTCTCTCGACATTCTATGATTGTTGGATTTCTTCATGAGCCCATGTTTACATCATTTCTGAAAAGATAAATGCGTTTTGACATAGCACATCGATCTGAGTTTGTATTTTTTTCCCTTCTCAGACTCTGGCGAACCTCTGCACAAGTGCTAAGGTCCACGCTATCAGCCCGATCTCATAAAACTATAGCTTCTTCTCATGGATGTCAGCTTCAATTTTCTAGAGATGTGAGTCCTCCTATAGCAAGGCCCACATTTCCATCGTACTTTCAAAAAATTTTCTATAGTCATTAACCACAGTGGCAAGAATTTCCATATCAACTTTGATAAAAGCCTCACACTATTCTCAGACTTTTGGAGGGCTGGTTGGCCACAGCTTCATCTAAATCCTTGAAATATTTAGTTGTAGCTCAAACCACACCTTTCCCACCTTGCCCTTAGATTATTTCACTGCGGCTATGAACATCTGTAATTTCTCGATCGAAGTTGCCTCTATTGTAATCTGGAGCACAGGAAGCTAACTGCATACCTGCGCTATTTTTTCTTCCAGCTGTTGACTACGTGCAACAACCTCTTCTCATTATTTAAACACTTTTACCTTTTCCTTGAATATTTGCTAGTTTTTAGTCCTAAATTCACTAATAACCAGTAATTTGCATTGTTCTTGGACCCTGATATTATTTGATACTCCTTGATGCATCTCATGCAATGAATAGATAGGGAGTGCTTTAAGGTTAATGCTCACAAACCTCCATGTAATAGGTGCACCTTGTCCTATGAAGTCTCAGCATGCAATGGTCCCTCTGATAACTATACTTCATTGAGGTTTGTGGTAAGCTCTATTGTTGAGGTTGTCTTGCTCGCTTGCTTCAGGCTCGCTTGGCCTAAGCTCACTTGACCGAGGCTCAATTTTGTAACGCTTGTCTATACCTGGAATTCCTTAAGGGCATGCTAGACCTTCATCAATACTGGTTGGTATTGATCTTTGATGTGTCCCAAAATATATTCTATCACGTATCTGATGACATTCCCAATTTAATCCAAGTTCCCCTCCGTGAGGGCCAGTGGCTCAGCAGTGGCAGACTTGTCCAATTTTTGTTTCTTCCATGCACTACTAGTGCTCCGCTTCTACTTGTTCCTGCTAATGAATGGAAACTCGAAGTCCTCCATTCCCGCAAAAGGGTTTGTCCCACCCTCTTCCTCCTCATTAGTTTTGGAATCAACTGTGTGCTCTGTCTTCGACACAGTGGGTTCCTCTTGGTCAATCGTGACCTTCTTTGGATATTTATTTGGGTCTTTCTCTGGATCTTTCATCTCAGCCTTCATCTTTGTAGCAGTCCTACTTGTGCCCGCCGTTGTCGTTGCGTCGATCGGGGTGATCCAATCACTCGAACACTTACTGATAATAACCAAAATGTTTTTTTCTTCTACCAGATATGGCAGTGCATTCAAACCTTATGTCAAATCCTTCTTGGCACATATATATACATTGCGAAAATCATCCTTGGACTTTGCAACATCATGGTATTGAGAAAATAAGGTAGGTGATAATCTTGGTCATTATTTAATCACCATGCGTAGGTCCATTTTGAACAAAACCCAAAACATATTATTCTCCATGGCCTTTTTAGGATCTTTGGATGCCCACAATGAAGCATATCGTGCAGCTTCACAGATATATGGGTCCACTATGTGGAACTGTGATTCCTCAAGTGCTCTCTAAGCTACTAATGCAATAAAAATTAAAAATCATGCATAATTAAATGACTTTCCTTCCTCCTATGCTTCGTGACAATCATATAGGAATTCACGACATAGGTACCCCACCTAGCTGAACTGGACGCCCTTGTTGCGTTGTTTAGCCAAGGAGACAACAAGGGATGAGGATTCATCTGCGTGACACTTTCTCATAATATTCCTAGCCAAAATAGAGGTGGCAACCAACACAACCTCATTGTTGATAGAGATAATGGCGCAGCACTGAGAATATTGATCAATCCAAAATCACTCTTCATTTGATCTGCTAGTTTTTTCACCTCTAACTTTCCTACAAAAGCATCATCTAGATTAAACCCTTGACAAGGTAGCACGGTAATCCGTCTGATCAGGATTTCATTAATAGGGATGGGCATCTCGAGCCAAAGACACTCATCCTACACGAGAGCCAATAATTGGAACACACAAATAGTATTTATATTACTAAGCCTTAAATGTGGAACATACAACATGTTCAACAATGTTGCGTTGAATTCGAGCATCCCACTTCATTGGTTGAACTCGTGTGATGCCCTCTTATTCATAATATACGGATCTTAGGTATTGGCTGGGCTCAAACTGTTGGTATTTACTTTTATCATTTAAATCCCAATCTTCTATTTTCAAGTATGGTACTCAGGCCAACAATTTGCCCTCAATAGGTATATCCTCAGTAATAGCGGAGTGAAAACCTTATATTTAATAGCATAAACATCCTTCATGACCTTGGATGTTGACTTCTGCGGTGGCAAATACATAGGCAACTTAGAAATGGGTTGTACTTCTTCGGCACTGATTTCTTCAAGGAAACTAGTCAATTCCTCCTCATCCAAGTCCTTCAATTCCATTGGTTTCTTGTTTTATCAATTTTTCCCTTCTGTCTCTACTCGGTAGGAACTTCCCACAATGATTTCCGAACCCGGGTCTGTTGTGGTTTTTCTGCTTCTTAGTTGCTTCTGGTGAGGAAACATGCTTCTTTCGAGGGGATCTTAGCATTGTAGTATGGGTAGGATGTGTAAAAGTCATGATATATCCAATCCATCTCTACAAGAATTCTCTCTCCAACTCTGCCCAATTCCACTTAGACATCCAACAATTCTCGCTGCTCACACTTAGTCACAAAATCATAAAATAATCTTTTTAAAAGAAAAGTGTCAGAATGTGGAGTGTGCTACCATATTTATAGCCTTTTTCAAATTCAAAACCACTTGATACCCTCCAGATCTCCCTCATTACTGAATTTTTGGCAAAATGTTTTCATAGATACGCTCCTTAAATGCATTTCCCCCTCTCCTTTTAACAACAAAATCATTGTCAAATCAATTGTAGTTATTCCAATGGTCACCTTTTGGGTAGGCTGCACGAGACCCCTCATTATCATGCCGCTACCTCATCACAGCTTCCACCTACACTATTTTCCTAAACATCGTGCAACCCTCCTTCTTCAATAGAATGATTCCCTATGAGAGTAGTTTATAGTCCTGCACTCTCTTACAAGTACCAAAAGAACTATGACTTTCCTTCTGTCATGTTTTCATTGAACAGGGGTAGAGCATCCCTATAAACCTTAAATTTGCTCCCATTAATCATGCCGTGAAGCACTTCCTCATTCAGCTTCGTGAGTTGAACTGCGCCACCATATGAAATATCCTTAATCACATACGAGCCTAGCCAATGCATCTGAAACCTCCCCAAAAAATTAGTAAACTCGTTGTCATACATCAAGACCAAATATCCATTCTTAAAAGTATGATGCTTAAAGTGTCGATCATGCCACGCCTTTTCTCTAGATTTCTACACTTACTAATGAAAGCCAAGAAAAAAGCAGTCTTCCTCTAAAGTAAGTAGTTACACTAGGAATTCCTCCATTACATCGTGATCTTCCATCTCGATTACTACTACAATCCTCAAGCTAGGAAGTATATATTCCATCGACATCACTACTTATTATACATAGACTAGTCGAAATGGTGTTTTCCCAATCGATTTCTTACAGGCCATCCTATATGCCCATAGAACCATTTGTATGTGCACATCCCAATAATTCCTATTAAGATTGTATACCTTTGTAGGTAATTCTCCAAGATCTTGTTGAAAGCTTTGACAGTTCCATTCGCTTCGGGATGATACAGTGTACTCTTTTGATGTTACATCTGGAATTGTTTTGTTAAGGATGCAATTGTCTCATTCAGGAAGTGTGAACCTCTATCACTCATAAGAATCTTTGAGCATCAAAACCATGACAAAATAAATTGAAATATAAACTTTGTAGCAGTTGTCGCGCTGCAATCCTTCACAGACCACCTAGTTAGGTACTTTGTTGTAGTGATAATATAACATGCTCTCGTCTTATTTACAGGTGATTGAATAAGTCCAATGAACTCAATTTCCCATTTATCAAATGCTTGTAGTGTGAATTTTGGATTTAATGCTAGTTCATCTGTTCGCGATGACCTCCCTGTCCTTTAACACACATTGCATGCATTGCAATACTCCTTAGAATATTTATATACTGTACGCCACCAAAATGTTTCTCACAGAATCTTCTGCGTAGTTTCCTTGCCTGCATAGTGTGCTACAATGACACCACCATGTGCTTCAACTAGAATAATATCTTTCATATTCAAGCACATATCAACATAGAAATTCATCCGATCCCATCTTATATAAGTGTCCTACATTCACTAAAATATTTGAAGCCCTGAAAACTAATTCCTTCTTTTGTTGTGTCATATAAGCTTCAAGAGCTACACCAATAGATAAAAAATGAGTAATGTATGCAAAATTCTCATCTACAACTCTGATAGCAAAGAGTTGAGTGTCAGCTAACAGTTCATCAATATAAGTGGGCTCTCCGCCATCCTCGATCTATGAGAGGTGATCAAATCTAGCATTCAATCTCTCGAGCTTAACTATCACTTCAAAATCATACTCGTGGAGAAGAAGAAACCATCTGTAGATTCCACCCCCCAACATAGGCTTATTGACCAAGTACTTCAAAGAATAATCGTACGTGTTCATTTTAAAGTGCGCTCCTAGCAGGTAATGCCTAAATTTTTGTAGTGCATAAACCATGTACAATCCTTCTCGCTCTGTGGTTTAATAGTCCTTCTCTTCCTTAGATAGTTTTCGATTGGCAAAGGAAATCACGTAATAAATATCTCCTGCCCCTATTTGAGTTAAGATAGCTCCCAACGTTATACAAGATGCATCCACATGCACATGAAATTCCTTCTTCCAATCTGGGAATACTAGGATTGGTGCCATAACCATATTTCCCTTAAGAATATTCAATCCCTTCTGATAGCTGTCATCTCAGTACAACATAGAATCCTTTTTTAAAAACTTCTCCATGGGCACAGTGATCTTCAGGTACACCTTAATAAACTTCCTGTAGTACCCAGTATGACCCAAAGTCACGTGTAGTTGCTTTACGTTCCTAGCGGGATCCAAATTGATAATTACAACAATCTTAGCAGGGCACACCATCAATCCCTTCCTATAGACAACATGTCCCAAAAGTATTCCATAAGGTACACACAAAATGCATTTCTTCAAATTCAAGGAAATCTCATACATTCTACATGTATCCAACGTCAGGCATAGTCTAGAGACATGCTTTTTAACTAGCCCAAACATTGTCCAATATTTGATGTAGACTTCCAAAAATTTATGAATGAATTCCTTGAATATTGCAACTACCACCCTTGAGAATATAGTAGGAGAATTTTTTAGTCGGAAAGGCATGACAATATATTGGAATGATCCCCATTCTGTAGTGAAGGTAGTGTTGCTTCTATCCTCCAGAGAAATCTTAGTTTGGTGATATCCTAAAAATCTATCTGTGAATGATAAGCTTCTTGCCGACCAACATTTTCTAGAACTTTGTCTATAAAAGGTGTAGGAAATGTATCTTGTACACATCCATCATTTAACTTTGACAAATCAACGCAGATCTTGACATCACCCTTTGTTTTATTCTCCTGTACCACCATAGGATTGACCCATTCCAATTATTCTATGGGCTCAATTATTCCTACTGCGAGCATATTATGGAGTTATTATCTTACCTTTTCTCTGTATTTTGGATTCAATCGATATGGGCACTACTTGACTGGCTTCACATGTTGTTTTAGATTGATCTTCATCATATCCAAATCTCCTCCTATCCCCTTCAAGTTAGATAACTTAGTTGGAAATAAATCTTGATATTCATGTAATAATTCAGCGACCTTATCCACCGTGTCTTCATCCCAATATTCTCCAATTTGTGCAAATTTCAGTTCTTCTTCTAAGCCAATATTTACCTTTTTTGTGATCACCAATTGTGATATATCAGGGATCTCCACATCAGGTCCAACAACTTCACGCAGTCCCTTTGGATTAGAGATATTAATATTTCATGGATCCTCGTCGCTTTCTTGTGTAGTAACATTGTAACATTCTAAAGCATGTTGTAGCTGTGTACTCCATTTAGGTTGTATCCAAGTGATAGGCTCTACAAGTGTTCAAATATTTCTACTTTAATCTCCTAAAGTGCTTCATTCATGGATTCAAACCTATCTTCAAAATTGAATGTCATCAAGAAACTTTCCTTCATTTCATCCCAATCTGCAGTCCTGTGTTGTAGCTCTATCTCTAAATACCCATTCATTGGGATAACATCCAAGGTATGAATAAAGATATGCACCCACTGTGGTTTAGGTACCTCACCCCATGCCTTAGTCCATCGAGTTAGAAGTCCATGCAGATCATCCTTTCCTGTGTACTTTTCATTGAGTCAGGTGTTTGTGTAGCCAAATCTTAATCACATAAATCTATGATATTCCTTCTAGTCAGCAATATTATCCTTGTGCGTCCCCCATCATCTTGCAACTGTATCTCTCAACACCAGATATAAGGCCTAGAACTGATGCTCCTCTGGTACATCCCTTTCGAAATGTTCAAGAAACATATTGACATCATCCAAGCCATCATAATAAGGCAAATGAATACCTCAGTAGATATACAGTGTAACGAATTTGTAAGATGATTGCATCATAGTGTAGAGACCTCATGCAACTGATTATCCTAGTTTTCTAACTCTTCATTTGAGTCTAATTAGCAGGAACTGTCCTTCTCCTAGCTGATCCTTCCATTTGTAGTGGAATTGATCCAATCTTCATTTCATGCAGTTATATTATACATGTGCTCAATGTATTTCTCTTCATAATAATCACAGGCTGGTTTTGGGTATTGCGCACCTTCTGTTGGATCCAACAGAAAAATCACTCGAAGATAATTATTTTCAATTACCATGTTTCCCTTCTTTAAATTAATTATTTTGTTCATGTCAAAGGCCCAATCAATCCCAAGGAAACTGGGTATGGATTACTATCATCTACTATCTCAATAACTTCAAAATCTACCACTTCACTTGTGCCTTCAATATATATAGTTGCTCCACGTAGGTCAGCCATTGGAAATACCTTTTGTTGGTTCGCCATATGCCTCTGAAGTTGTGATCACTGTAACTTAGGCTTCCCCATACATTCCCAAGTTTTCTTTGGAAGTATGTTAACATCAGAGCCCAAGTCTAGGATTACCTGGTCCATTTCAAAATCACCAATCTACATTGTCAAGCGCATCTCCCTACCATTTCTCTTCTTCCTTCGCCTCACTTTATTGACTGCACATTGTTCTCGTAACAGCTTATCTTGGTTGGTGAAATTATCTATCATCTCTTGTTGTCCCTCAACTACCTTCTAATCCCATAATAAGTTCATGCAGGTATGTAAAAATGATTTTAACAAGTGCGATTTAAATATTGCATCACAATAACTTCTTCAGGTTTCTCCTTTTTTGGGACTAGAGACATCTAATTCTTAGACGTAGAGGAACCTGGATCCATAAAACTTTTTCTTGCCTCCATGAATGTCTCTTTTTCCTTATGTAAATCAAACCCAACATTCTTCTCACTGGCTCTTGAAAGCCATAGATATGATACTCATTGTTTGCCTGCGACCTTGTCTTCACCAGTGGCTATACCGCTTTGTGTGACTATGTTGATACTGGGATCATCTTCACACATCTTGGATCTCATCATCTGAAAATTCATTTTCAGTTGTTCGTTCTTCTTCTCCTACATCTTCTCTATTAATACCGGAAGATCTTCTATAACATGATCAAATTACTGATAATATTGATAAGAAGGGTGAGTGGGATTCTGACAGTCTCATGCAAAGTGTCCTAGTTCTCCACCGTTGTAGCAAATGATCTAGCCCTGACCTCTTCTAGCTCCTCCTCCTCATCCTCTTCCACATCCTTGGAATCCTCCACAAGCCACAAGTGAGCCTTAATTATTCCGCTCATGATTTTCAACCTGCATTCTATACATCAGAATCCTGTTTGTCATCAATTCATAGCTTCATCAATTCCTTTCATCATGACTAGCCGATTTACAAAATTTATAGAAGAGTTGATTTGGAGACTGTAAAAACTTCTGCAGTAGATAAAAATTATCTGTTGAATGATTTCATAACACTTGGTAGATGCTACACCAAGCACTTGCACTAGTGCTTGATCCAACATGAGATTCTGGCATTAGTGGATTAGGACCCCTCGCAGTTATATAATCTCAGAATATAGAGAACTGATCTTTATGATGACCTTCATTGTTTCACTTCGTGCACCAAACTTCAGAATGTGTCTTGTATTTAACCTCTTTTCCCTTCTTTAGATCCTGCAACTCCATATGAAGGCTTTCTAACTCCAATTGGATCTGTTTAATTCCTATATTCATGTCTTGGATCGGTGAAGCTTCTAGCTTCATCGCAATATCCAATGCTTCTGCTTGAGACCCAATATTCTATTGAGCTGACAATAATCTTAAGTGAGGAAATAGCATATATATGTACCATTCCTTGTGTTTCTCATCTAAAATATGAAGATTATCTTGGCTCCGTAAACACTTCATTCATTGATATATATCCCACAACTCATTAACCCTCTTCTTGATATCCTTTATTTCGGTCACACATTGAGCTTGAAACTTTGGCTTCCTAAATTTTTCATTTAGCACATCCTTTATCTTAGCTAATGAAGCAACTAGATGAGTCTTAATATATTTGATGTACCGGGTACGTTCTCTTTCTTATAGTACTATAACTAGTTGCACTTAATTCATATCATCATCATTGACTTGCTACACCTTCCACACAACTTCTGTGATGAACCAAAACTGATTAGGATCCTCTGACCCTTGACCCCTAAATACAGGCATTTTCACTGTATTCACCAAAACTAAAGCAATTTTCAATTAAACAGAGCTATGAGCTTCCCCTAAGGGTATAATCATGCACAAAATAACATATAATAGTCGATCCAAATATTTGCAGTGTAATTAAGACAATCTTACGAATAAATTGCATTAAACTGAGCATAAATACAAACAACGCATAAGTTTATAGTTCAGACACAAAATTACTTTAAATACTCTTTATTATTCCAGATCTTCAATACATATACTTTCAAGACCCTCTGCACACAGCTGGAGGGGTCCGCGCACTCAGCTACAGATTTACCAAGGTCACCGTACACATAGCAACAGGAGCCTTCCCCTTTGCCCAAGTATAGAAAATAGCAATTCAAACTCTAAGCATAAATCATAACATTTAACTAACTTCACTACTTAATGACTGCTCAATGACTCTCTTTTATAGTGTTTAGATTACATTACCATGGTCCGCGAACCATGGGTGGAGTTTAATACAACTCATCTCTTTGCAAAATAAGGGGCTTTGACTTCCCTAAAAGCCCCCTTGACTCTTAATAACCTACGCTACTCACACTCTGCTCCTCAAAATTTGGAGACATTACAATATCTTATCAACATTTGACTTAAGACCTAGAAAGACTTAACCCTAGGGGACCCCGTCCCAACACATCTTCATGAGAGATATTATTATTTCTTCATATTCACCCTCTAAAGAGTTATGAATTAGATGGAGCCTTCATGTTATCTTGATCTTTGAACTTTTTTTGTAATGTTGTGTTCCTTTATCTTCTCACTTGATGATCATCTTATCCCTTCAGCTTCATACGTGTCTTCTAGCATGGTCCCCTTCTCCTTTTCCTCCACCATCATCATGTCATGATAAGATAGAGTGCCTACAACTAAAAACCATTCATGAGAAGGTGACAACAGTATGAAAGCCCCTAACCTAACATATTTCATGAACTTTCCTTTTAGGGCTAGAACTAGTGAGTGGTTGAGTGACTACCTAACCAATTTTGCAATTCTCGAGGCTAAGGTTTGGGATTGAGGATTGAGACTACTCAATGTGTAGTTTAGGATGGATAGGTTCAAGATATTGTGTAGTTAAGGGGCTTAACATATCAAGTATGGTTCTTTATGATTGAATATTCCCAATTCATAGCTTTGGAAGGATAGAGACTAGGTCATTAGCTAGTTGGGGGACTCTAGAACTCATTCTATAGACTTGAGCCTTGAGACTACCCAATCCATAGTTTTGAAGCCTTGGGAAGAGGAACTACATAGTTTAAGGGCTCAAGGACTTTGGCTAGAGGATTGAGCATTGATTTTTCCCACTACACAATTATGTGAGGCAGGGAGGCTAGGTGATTGCGCAATTTCGTAGTTCAAGAGCTTTAGGAAGGAGTGAGAAATTGAATAGTTTTGGAGGTTAGAGGCTGCATTCGAGCATTGTGATTACATAGTGCATAGTCCTGGAAGTCGAAGATTGTGCATTTCATAGTGCTACGGGATAAGGATGTTGCTAGAGGGCTAATACTGCACAATGTGTAGTTCATGATGGGTAGAATTAGGTTGTGTGGCTAGGTTGGGGAGTTTTCCCAGTTGGATGAAGTGTTGGATCAATGAGGTGAAGATGAGAAAAAGAAAGACATTGAGCATGATCAAACACTTAGATCACTTGAAGACATGACAAGGAACACTCAAAACATATGAAAAGTGTGCCTTCCTCAATAAAACAACTTTGGGATGACAACTACCAAGTGCAACACAAAATATATACTTTGCAATGAAACTGGGAAAACTTGTGTGAAAGTTCTTGAATCTTTGGAAATGAGTACTGAACATGCCTACATGATAGGAAAAACTCATTATCATAATTATTTCCCCTTGAAACAACCGAAAACCCTAGCTTGCGTCATAAGTGATATTTCCCATCCCAAAAAATGACACATGTGATATGGAAAGGAAAGAGTGAATGACACTTGAAATATGTGAATGATGGTGAAATAGACACATGATGGAGTGAAGATAACATAAAATAATACTAATTAGAGTGAAATCAAGAAACAACGATAGTTGAAAACATGAAAATGACACTCATGAGAGTGAAGGTGCACAAAAGCGATAGTTTGAAAAAATCACCAAAATTGAAGTACCAACACAGGCGAAAGTGAGGGGGTTCCAATGAACATGCACACTAACTGTCAACATGGGTTTAGCATAGCACAAAAATTGTCTTGGTGGACTGCACTAGGCCTATTAAGGCTTGCATTAAATAAAGCACTCATGAATTCATTTCATAATGAGTGTGTGTAAGAAGGTGACTTCGACACTCGAAATCCAAGAAGGGAGATCGAAGTCTTAACAAAACATTACCAACCAGGAAGTGACTACAGAATTGTCAATCACAAGATTCATAGTAGCCTCCAAAATTCAAGTGTAGGAAAAATTTAGAGGTTGTTTTTCATAGCGTCAACACTTAGGGAAAAGTTAAATGAAAAACAAGTGAAGAATTGGTAGCTAGGTAGTATAAGTTGACACGGACCAAGGGTTCTAAGTTGAAGCAAGAAAAAAAGGGTTTCAAGCTCAGGGAAAGATCCGTCAAAGAAGAACATAGCAGTGAGGGTATTGCTACCTGTGTAAAAAAAAGGGAGATTCAAAATATGATGAAAGGTAAAATCATTCCTCCTAAATCAATAAATATCAATTTGGAAACTCTAGGGTTCTCATCACAAACCATATGGAAAATTTAAATGAAAAATAAGTTGACATTTGGCAACTAGGTAGAATAAGCTAACATGGACCAAGGGTTCTAAGTTGAAACATGAAAAAAAGGGGTTTTGATCTCAATAAAAGATGGGTCGAACAAGATACCAGGTTAGTAAAAGTATTTATCCATGTGTCAACAAAAAGGGTGATTCAGAATATGACGATAGGTAAAATCATTAAGCATGTATGAAAGGTAAAATAATTTTCATGACGATTTGAATTGTATGTAGGAGGCACATTAATATGATATATTCCCTATGAACCATGTAACTAATGACAAACATTATATTTTAAGAAAGAAATCAGTTGGTAAGAAAGGAAAGATATAGACAACAACTGAGACTATTGCATTTGTAAGCACACCTAAACACATACATTTTCTTTACGAAAGCTAAATGAATCACATACATAAGACAAAGTGAAAAGAAATGGTTAATTTTCCCTTTAATTCTAATGTGTAAAACAATCAACAAAAAAGTTTTATCTAAGGTTTTGTGAATGAGAAAATTTCGTAAAAAGACTTAACATCCTTCTGCTCAAGTAGTAACTAGGCCTTATGAATATTATATGATAGGGTATTGGGCTCATGTCATAAATGTCACTCGTGACATTTCCAATAGAAAAAGAAAAAAATAGGTATGGAGAGGGTTATAGTGGCCAATCGTACTAGGGCTATGTCCGAAAAGAGCCGAAGACACTTCCAGTAGCCTAACAAAAATCACCTCAAGTCTAAGTGCTCTTACGCCTCAACCTATAGGGAAATCTGGTTCAAGATTTGGCCACTAAGTTACCCATTTCAAGTCGGAATCGATGAATCCTATCTTATGGTTTTCAGTTTCGGACCCAAAACCCCCTACCACATGTCGAGACATAATATGAAGGCCCATGATAATCTACAACATAGGCCTTACCACATTCATGGGTTTCTTTTCTGGTACCATATTTTTCATTGGATGATGCATAATTTTAATCTCCCTAAAAGACAACTTTCTGTCTAAATGTGAAAAACAACCATGACGGCTTATGTGCTACCTATCGCCATGGTCCTAGTCTAAACTATAAATTACCATGTGGTCCCTCTAGGGAATTTAGTGTGCTTAGGTCAAGGTTGTTTTTAGAAATGATTTTATTCACTTCAGGTGTGCAACAAAATATAATCTCAAATAAATTAGGTACAAATATTCTAGAAAGAGGATACCCTTGATAAAAAGTTTGAGTGCAATTAGTGTGTGGGGTCAATATGTGTGCAAGTGAAACTGTGAGCATGCAAAGTGTGAATCGATATGGATATGTGGTGATCCTTTACAATTCCCTTACTTAAGCTATATGATGTTTTTTCCTTGCAAGAAAAGGAATGATTTTAGGATGATGGGCCACTTACGTCTTTCCTGATTATACTATGTGATCATATGCTTGTGTGAAATTTTTCAAAGTAAAATATATGCAATTACTATACCTGTAATGGTTAGTAACGAAAATTAGTTTGTAGTCATGTTGTGTGCAAGGTTAATCTAGTGCACATATAAAGTGTTCTAATTTCAAGTATGTGGATATGTGGTTCATGATCCTTTCATACAATTCCCCTAATTACACTATGTGATGTTTCTTCCTTGCAAAAACATAAATGATGTGTGGATGTTGGACCACTTCTTTCCTAATTATAATATATGAGCATATGTTTTTGTGCAAAATTTCAAAGTATAATACAAGCTTCAATTACTCTACTTGTAATGACTAGTAAAGCAAATTTATTAGTAGTGGTGGTGTGTGCAAGTTGAATCTAGTGCACATACAAGGTTCTTGAATTTCAAGTATGTGGATATGTGTTTCATTGTCCTTTAATACAATTCCACTATTTAGACTATGTGATGTTTGTTCCTTGCAAGAAAAGAAACTTGATCTGTGGATAATATAGGTAGATGAAAAATTAGTGCTTTGGGAAACATTATCTTTCCATTACCAACTAAATTGAATTATGTAACTTGATTTAGTTAAATAGCTAAAATTTGGTTTTTATGCATAAATCATGATTTAACTTCAAGCTATTCCACAATTGACAACACCCAATAGAGGAACTCCCTTGTAAAGGATAATAAATTTGCAAACTAGTTGAAGGTATGCAATTTGTAAAATATTTTCACACTTAAAAGATTATATTTTGTGTCTTATCTATGATCCTATGTTAACAATGAAACATTAACTCATTTATATATAAATTTTAGTGATATATTCCCATTTAAGTGTTTAAAATTTGTCATTTGAAATATGTATTATATAGTTATAATGTGTGGTTAAATATATTTCTATAAACAGTTAATAAAATACTATATTGTCATATCTTTCAAATAATTTATTTTAAATTTATTTTTATAATTTTTCCAATACCATAATTCAATTTTGTTAATTTGATTTTAATCTTCTTTATATAAAATTATTATATTTAACTAATTATTTCAAGGAAATGTACCATACTACTAAAAAAAATTGGAATTTCTCTTATTCATTTAATAATGTAAAAATATATAAAAATTAAATTCATAAAACATATTTTTTAATTTACCTACCTCCATTTCCCCATTTAATAAGTGAATCATTTGGCCTTTTTCAAAATTAGTTCTTCTTAGGAACAATTTTTCATTTCTTCAAGAGATTATATAAATCATAAATTGAAAATGATTTCTACAATAAAGTTCAAGTTATATTTTTGTTCATACATCTCATTCACCAAACATTTGAATTAAAATTCAATGCCAACTAAAAGGGATTGTAAGAAGACAAGGAAAGAGAAAAATGATTTAAGAAGAATAGATGTTAATAATAAATTAGAGAAATTAGAGAATAAATTGTCAATATATATGTATTTCCCATGTAATATTATCCCACAAGCCATAATATCTCTTTGAAGTTTAAGAAATGAAAACACTTAAAACAATTTGCGAATAGGACTAAAGGGTGTGTGATAAATGTGATATATTGTTTGACATAACCCCAAAATTTTACTAGTGAATCTAGGTTTGAAGTTTTGTTTGGTTTCACAACATGTCACATTTACCAAGTGAAGCATTTCATGACATTTTTCAAGTTTACTTCTTATAAAAAAAAATGAGTTCTTTAAAATACTATATAAATCCCAAACTAGAAAGTATCCCTATTGTAACAAGGATGGTGTTATATTTTTGTTCATGTATCTCATTTACCAAAGATTTTAATTATTTAAATCCAATGTCAAATATTTGAATCTACTCATTTATATAATAATTTGCAAGGTTGTTGAACTAAAAAGTAATATAAATTAAGTTTAAAATATTATATATGAAACTTATAAATACGTACTTCGGACGGAATTATTACTTAAAGAACTTAATCATATGGAAAACCTTTTGAATTCGAGAGAATGGGATATTCTTGGGAAATCAAGCTAGTGATTACCAAATTGAAGGGCCAAATTTATTTCATGAGAGAAAACAAAATCTATATCTATACATTTACACAAATTTAATAAACTATAAAATAAACTGTGACTAAGGAACCATACAATACATAAATACACACCCCATGATACAATAAGGAACCTATTCAACTAGTTTTTAAGTATGTTAATATTTGAAAGCCTACTATACAAAATCAAATTACTTGAAAACTTTTTTCTTCATTAGAAGCACCATATCATTTAGCGTTTTAAAATGTGTAACTAAAATTACCATAAAACAATAGTATAATTTCTTAAAGGAATAAATTATCATGACTAAAGAGAATTCCACAATTCCAAAAAAATTGTGGAAGAAATGTGCAATGAGATGTATGAGAAGGACAATGAAATTGTTGATAAGGAAAATGCACCAAGATCTTATCAACAATGAATATACATTGTTATCATTTGTGATGAAGAGGGGCATAAATTATTTGAGTGTTTTGTTTGAAGAATGTAGATGGAAATTTTAGCACAACAATCAAGTAGGGCACAACGAGGGGTAAGAGGATTTTAAAAACTATATGTTTCTACAAGGAATCTTTTTTATGCACATGCAAATATGGATATCCAATGTATTTTATGGTTTCAATTATTTTGATCAAATCTTGAGAAAGTTTAAAATAAGGAACTCATATTTTTTACTTTTCAACCATATTTTGCAATAAATTTCATGATTACATGTTGAGAAACAACTAGATGAATTTAATCGACATTATATTTCCACAGTCTATGAATATTAACATTGTAAACATTTGTAGCATATCATCAATACATTCATTCTAATTTATTTGTTTTGCAATTATTATTTATGAATATAATAATGATTAATTGCATGAGACTTCCATGGAGAATTATAGTTATATGGCAATAATACACTCCTTTTTGTGCAATCACTAATCTACACTACACTTTGTATGCCTTTAAAAAACTTATTCTCTTTAAAAAAAAGTTATAACCTTCATGTGAGAACTGAAAGAAAAAACTTGTGAGGATTTCAAACATAGGGATCATCATTTAGGATTCAAGGAACCATTACATGTTATATATGATGATGAATGTTATGAAAATTTAATGTCGTTATATATGTTTAGCAAAGAATGTCTTCTTAGTTCATGCAGATCGGAAGTAGGGATATTCTTGCTCCTTCTAGATCTTGACATATTTTCTCTATTTTAACTCCTATAAGGATATGAAACATTAATAACACTAATGTTTATATTTTTTTGAGAGCCTATGTGACAACCATTTTTGTTAAGCCCTATTGTAAATAATTTCCATCAATTGTAATTCATATAAATAGTATATGGAAATTACGTTCCAATAGTTTCCTTTAGTTAAATTGCATCCTCAATTTTTTGGGTTATCCTAAACCATTACAATTCGTAGGTGGCTCATAATTTGCATGAATTCAAGTGGTTTCAAAAAATTCTAATAAACCATAGTCTCAAATAGTTTTCAATAATTTGCATTGTTTCAAGTGGTTTTCTTTAGTTGTTGTTATATATCATTTTTCAACAACATGGTATTAATTTCAATGCTGATTTTATCTTAGTTTTATTGTTTCATTTTCCATTTGTTTCTACTCTTAAATCATATTTCCTAATGCATACAATATGGAGAAGCGGGACGATTTGGATTACTTGTATTTGCATGAATTTCTTGAATTGCATGATCTTCTTTTTCTCTCAATGTATGGTGTCTTTTTCTCATCCTCTCTCTAGCTTTTTCTCACATTTCCTCTGTGGATGGAAATTTCTTTCCTTTTCTATATATAAATCTCCAATTTTGCATCTTTGTTGTGAATTTTTGTGTAATTTTCACGCTCTAATATTTTTCTATGAATGATTTTTTGTTAGTTTTTTTCTACATTTGAATTTAAAGACTATTTTTTTTTTTCGGTTGACAATAATTTAAAAAAGGTTGGTAGCCCGTTGGCGGTAGTTATCCTTTTAATGGCTCGATCGAGCTATTAGTTAACCAACTATATGGCTCGATCGAGGGTTTCTTTCAATCTTGATCAAGAAATTTGAATTTTAAATTTAAGCCCTCGATTGAGCATTCTAACACTCAATCGAGCTCCTAAGGTACTAAAATCACAGTTTCAACACCCCTTCTGCAGATTTCTTTGCAACCCCATTTTGTACCCTAGAAAATAGTGTACAATTTGTCCTTAAGTGGAGAAGTTTATCATGTTTGATTCGTGAAAGAATCCTCTATCCAATGGCATATTAATTTAACACTTTCAAATTGATATGAGATTTTTCATCTAATTTCTTTTAAGCATAACGCTTGAAATTGTTTTGGACAATTTCAAAGGGGCTAAATAAAAAATCAATAACTTAAAATATACATAACAAAACAAATTCAAAACATACCACTGTATTCGTTTACAAGTATTCTTCAAAAGGCTACTCTTTATTTTTCAATTTATTGCAAGATTTCAAAATAAACTTACACGAAAACATTTGTTACCTCAGTGTAGATCATGCTTTATATTTTATATATTATATATATATATATATATATATATATATTTATTATATATATATATATATATATATATATATATATATATTATATATATATATATATATATATATATATTATATATATATATATATATATATATTTAAATTAAAAATTACACTTTTTAGACTAAGTCCCAAGCACAACACTGAAAAGTAAGTGCAGGAACCTACTTCTAATAATCCAAAACTTTGTTACCTGTGAAGGAAGGTTTGGATGTATTTTTTTCTATCATATTCAGCTACTAATGAATTTTCTTGAAGAAAATGAGATAAACCTTCCATATTTCTTGTTGAATAGTCTTAGAAATATGTCAAGAAATGTTCAGAGGAGAATTCAGTTTATAGATAATACAATATATCACGATGGTCTAGTCAAAATACTTGTTTAATTTCATCTCCAAAACATAGGTGATAATTGGGAGATATTTTTAGTAAGAAATCACTTTCAGGAAGAAAATCATGGGTAGCCAAATAGCAGCAGACGTAAGAGGGGAAGGAAAAGAAAAATTGATAATACATAGGAACAAGAACCATAGCAGACATAGAAATTGTTGAAAGATGACATCCCACTTGCATAAGTTAAAGATAAAATAAACAAAAAAAAATGTTAGAAGAAAGAAAGCTAGAAAAGAAACAGAGATTTCATCACAAGCAGAGAAACCTAAAACAGAAAGGAAGAAAACTCAAAGGACCCCTGTCATAGCCTTAAGAGTCGAAGACATAGAACGCC
Source organism: Pinus taeda (assembly GCA_000404065.3). Lineage (NCBI taxonomy): Eukaryota > Viridiplantae > Streptophyta > Pinopsida > Pinales > Pinaceae > Pinus > Pinus taeda. Next base: position 456,795 of record APFE030933840.1, read on the forward strand.
ATAGATCGATTCGGTGCAGCAAGAGATCTATGATTACATTAACTCCTTAGATAAAAGGTACACAACAAGAGCATCAATTTCCATTCAAGAGGAAGAAGAAAGTCAGTTTCATGAGACACAAGAACCTCCAGTAGTCAAAATATTGAAACAAGAAATATTCGAATTGGAGACATTAAGCAGGTATATCAAATATGAAAATCAGGCATTGAAAGCACAGAATGAAATTCAAATATCTAAGAGTGATAACCTCCTATTACAACTAAAAGACTGTGGTTTAATAAGAACAATAAACTGAAGAAGAAAAACAAGGCTTTACAGAAATAGGTTATAAACTTGAAATAAAAGATCCTCATGAGAAAACCAAGGATGGCAATTATTGAAAAGAAAGTGAAAAAGATGAAGTTGGATGTACTCACAGAAGTGTCCAAGCAAATGTAGTAGTTGAAGATATCAATTTTGTAGTTTGTGTGAGGACAAACAAAATCTTCAACGTGGGGGAATGTAGAGCTCCATAACTATTTTGTTTTGACACCCTTTTTCAACCATTTTCCTCTTTTTTATCATCACTATCAACTCAATAAAGGTAGTAAATCATATATTTTGATAAGGTAATGATTATTACACGTCTTATTTTTCATATTCATTAATGTTCCATATCATTATATTAAAGAATGCATTAGCTACGGAATTAACATGATTCTCCAACCATTTTATAAATCTACATCTACCTCCATGATTCGTGGGGTTCTAGTGTGCTAATGAAGCAACTAATCATATGGGTAGTTCAGGATTGATCCCCTCATGGATCTCCTCCTATTCGCTTGAGCCAGTTCAAAATATAAATCACATAGTGGCACGGTCAAAGATACAGGTCAACACGGAGCAGCAAGAGTCCAAGCACAACACGTTTTCTTGATTTCCTTTCCAAATAGAAAATCAACGAAATAACATTTTTCATGTCTAGTTTCATATTTGAATTAGGATTGAACATCAGACTTGTAGGAATATAAGCCTCAACTAATTGAGCAAGCATTTTATATAAATATGTATCCTCTGTAAACGATATCAGGGAGGAATTATTAGTCAATTGTTGAAGAAATTGTGAACCAGGCCTTCATTCTTCTATTAATTTGAAGTTACCTTTCTTATTTGATGTGTATGCGATTTTGAATCATACCTACTCGATGTGGAGGGCCCCTACATATAGTCAAGGTTTTTAGTTTATTTTCAGTTCACTACTTTATGATTGCTTTCTTTCAATTGCTTTCTCTTATCACTGCATTCTAGTTTAGTTACTTCGTTGTTTTCAATATTTCGTATAAACTCATTTATCTCGTTCACCATTTCACATTTCGTTTATGATTACAACCTTTCAAATAGTTTGGTTCTTCAACGCTTTTTTGCTTCATTACACTTAGCCTCTTCATGATTTTTAGAATTAGAATTTATATCACTTTGCAATTTGTAGTTAGAACTTTCTTTCATGCTCTTTAAAATCAGAATTGTATATATTTCATAGACAAGATTTTGAATTTCAATACTATGTTTCATAGCAAAAAGTTGTTTATATAGATTCATGATTTTAGGATAAAATAGCATAAGACATTTTAGAATGATACTCAATTAGACATGATTTGGTAAATTAATATAACAATAGTTTAACTCCCAATTCTTCTAACAATAGCTTAACTTTCATATATTAATTTGTATAAATTTAACTCTCATAAAAATCTAGATAACAACAAAAATCTCAAAACAAACATAACCATCTTACTAAACAAGAGAGTAGGCTTCTAGCATATATAGTGCACCTGCACTTCATAAGTTTACCAACTCCAGTCGATAATTTATGCTTGCAATTTAAGAACATTAAATTGACCAAACACCCATTTCCAAAGCTTATGAAGACAATTGGAGGTAACGAGGAAAATCACATGGAATTTCTGAGAATTTGGAATATGAACAAGGATATATTTTGTATGCATGAAAAACATGACCTTAGTTTGATCATTGAGAAATAATTGGATCCAACATGGATGGAAACTGGCTTGAAATTTGACATAGAAACATTTTTTTGAATGCTCACTTCCAATTCAGAAGATTTGTAGAAGCATTTATGTGGGTTCATATTCTATCAATCTTTGCATCTAGATCTTGTTATAGTCCATTTTCATTTCCATATGTTTCTTTCTTATTTTTTTTCTCTAATATAATGGAAAACGTTTATGGGATTATCAATTTTGGTTAGTGCATAGAAATTGGTTTACCTTGGGAATGTGGCATGCTAAGGGCTTCACTTATGGATCAATAAATTGTTTTGGGTGCACATATAATGTGCCTAATCAAGATGAGGACACAAGCACATACATTGTGTGATAGATTGAAACACACTCCACGGATAGGCACATCATATGACACACCTGGATGAGCATTTCTAACGCACATCATGTAATAGATGAAGATGGGCTCGTGGCATTGAGTTTCCACTTCATCGGCCTATTGCGTATGTGTTTGTGGGATACTAAAGAATACGCCTAATTTCAGTAGACATTTATAAACACCTCCTAAAATCATTTCACTAAATTCCCCTTCTCAATACATCATTCTAAGAAAATAATTCCTATTTTAGTAGATTAAAATAAAAATATGTTTACATAATCATGCATATAACATATGTGCCAAAATAACCCTAAACATACATATGACTGATAACAAGTTATGACCATGCATGAGGCGCCTCAAAGAAACCTCATAGAGAAACATTAGATATAGCCCAAACAACGGCTAGCCACTCATCAATCAATAAAACCAGAAATGCAAGCCTACATAAAGGAACCCTTAGAAAAGGGTGCATATGTCAAATTCACAAACAATGAGAAACCACTTACCAATATAGAAAACTAGGCACTAGGCCTAGATAAAATAACCCTTAGAAAATGGTGCATCTCTCAAATGCCCAAAAATAGGCATCAAACCATTACAAAACATGTCAAAATGCCAACATATAACAATGATAAAAATGGCACAAGGCCGCCATGGAATAACCCAGAGCATATTTGATAGGAACCAAAATGATCGAAAAGCCCCAACCATGGCCACCCTCATGCACGCCAACGACCTGCACTAGCAGATAAGAAGAAGGATTGCATTGCCCATGCCATCATGACATCCTTCACACCGATGAATACCATCCCTGATTTTCTCCATCATATTTTTCCCCAGCACCAACTAACCAACACATCAACCCATTGAGGATAAAATATCGTCGACAATGACATTGAAAGACACAAATGCATTGCCTATGTCCCCTTGTTGTGTATAGCTCTCTCCAAATAAGATGAGTCTAATCTACTCTTCCTCAGCCAAGAAAAATTTTCATTGTCCTCTCTAGCCATTAGAATGAACCTCACAACCTTTGGCATCTTCACCATGACCAAACATATTATTAATAAAACAAGAAATGTATGTCATGTTTTAAGGGTTCAATAGTAGTCTACAGATGATCAGTTTCAACAACTTCTCCAGCTATTTGAGGAGTACCTCTTATATATGGAACAAATTTATTCCCAAACAAATTGCGAGGAAAAAAAACTACATAAACTACAACCGTTCATTCATATGCCTCACACACAATCAGCTTCTATAGGGCATACACAAAGACCTCTAAACTAGATGTGTTACTTAGTTTGGCTCCTATTTTGCATTATAATTAGCCTAACTTTGGTTAGCTGGTATCAGAGGATATACACACTTGAAATATTGGCTATGAACACTCTCAATACACTGAAATATTTTGACCCCATGAACAACTGGCCGCATATCATTATGTTCAAGAGAGAACATGTATTACAATAATATTGAAAATGGAAGGGTGCATACTTGGCCACTTGGCATGGTACTCTAAATGCTAATAATAAGAAGTGTATCAAGAGAATGAAGTAGTTCAATCATACACTATACACCTATTATCGCTTAACCACCTGAAGATATAGTATACAGTTGAAGGAATAGATTACAATGGTGTTACCAAAATGATGAAGGAAAAAAACAGATTGCTACTATGAATTTCTTCGCTTATTTGTATTTAGCTCTTAATTCTACATTCTGAATCATGCACTATATAATTAAGCTACATGTATGTTTATACTTGTGACAGGGCATGATAGTATCACCAGTTCCCAACCAGATGCATAGGGGACACTAAAAAATGAATGAGAGACGTCAAAGTCCAAACCACAATTATCCAAGCCAAAATTATTAATAGTGCAGAGCAACATTCAGTGGGAACCTTAAGGTACTTGAATGATGTTAAAGGTCTAATGAGGAGCACAATATTACACAGAAACTATAGATAAACATTCCTTAATGTCTTCACCATCTTGACCAAACTATATATGCAAGAAAAGCCCCTTATGCTAAAAAATAGTAAACATCTTTACATCCAAATGACACAAACTTTGTGAACTCCAAGGATAATATATGAATCAATTGAGTGATTATTTTAGTTATGCTTGGCACTTCAAAAATTTTATCACCCCCTCACACACATATACCATATTTAAGCACATGCATAAGATGGAGGAGGATCACAGTTGCTAAAAATTGTCTCTCTCTGTCTAGAGGCAAGAATGACTACAAAATTATGATTCAAAGCATGATCATAAATGGGAAAACTCATATTCAAAGATGGAATGGGAAACCAAGTGAGGTGAATGATATTATGTAGAGCTATATATATCCACCCTTTTCATATCTTCCATTGTTCAATTTAATCACACTAGAGTACTAGGAGAGAAAAAAAAAAGAATCTAGGTAAGTACTTTAACATTTCCTTTCTAGAATCAGTAGCATGAGTGAACCTCCTACATGTTGTCTATTTGTTTTAATTTTCTCGCACTGCTTCTAATCCCATTTTTTTAGTGGATATGAGGAGATATTTTGATAGAATTCTTGTACCAATTCCTTGATCATTGGGCAGAACTAAACTCAGATCCTCTTCAAAATTAGAATTTAGACCTGTCATGGTGAAAACAATACAGGTTTATGAAATTTTAGTCCCTAAGGTAAGACCTTGGCCCAGAGGTTTAATATGAGGTTGTTATATGGAGGAAACCATCATGGGAGATTCTAGGCTTTAATCTAAGTTTACAGAGAGACAAAATTAGTCACCTATGTAGGATGGAGGAACATACATGGGCTTGATTGATCCTAGGTTTTTGGTTGCACTAGTAAAGGATTCTTAGGTCCTTCTAGGGCTTGTTTGCACATCATTCCCATGAGATTTGTTTGAGTACCAAGTGTAGTAGATCTTGAACACTGAGCAGAAAAAACATTGTTATAGTATTCATCTACAATCTGAAGCACACCTTAATTAAATAAGTAGCAGACTCCTTCATAGTTTTGGCAGTAGGGTTTTGGGCATCCTTTGGAGCAACATTTGAAGGGTCATTTAAAGTGAAATTGAAGTAGGCTTGAAGAACCTTTTGAATCAATTTTTAAAGATCTCCTTGAGGTGAATTAACATACACTTGAAGTCCTATTCTACTCCTTTCCATCAGTTTTGCAGCAGCATACCTTGAAGGGTGAAGAAAATTTTGGAATATTGAATTATATCATTTCAAGGACTCTTGAATATACCTTGAAGATTGGTTGAAGGAATACTTGGTTGGCATTTTTAGATCTCTAGAGACTAGGTTTTTGGGTAACATTTGGAGGAACCAAATGACAATCTTGACAACATCCTTAGAGCAAACTTTGAATAGCATTTTGGAGGTCACTTTGAGAGGACAAACCTTGATGAAACCTATTCAAGAAGTCATTTTCATGATATGCTTCTTACTATTTTCATTCTTCCTCCCTAGGTTGCTCTATCCCTTTCCCTAGTGTTCCAACCCACATTATTACAGATTCCTCTATAATTTGTGTTATGGTTTTAGCCTCTACAATTTAAGTTGTATCTCCCACTATTTGTGACATAGTTATTGCTTCCTCTAGCATCACACTCTATCCCCTATATTCCAAATTTCATAGAAATATGTGAATACCTACAAGGTCACCCCAAATGTGACCCACATACTCTAATTCATGCATGACAAGAGGTAACACATTGTACATTTGGACACTCAATACCATCTGCTACAACATTTTCTAGAAAAAGAAGGTCGATTTTACCAACCGATGGTGTTGTAAATGTTCAATAGATTGAAGTGATATAAGAAAATACATTATTATTTCCATTTGTAAGTGAATTAATTTTGAATGAAGTATGCTATATTGGTCCATGGTAAGGGTAGGGACTTCTGGCAAGCCCATTTATTTTCTACACTGACACCTCCCCTTCCCGCAAAAAACCATTCTTTACCTCTAGTAGCAACACCTTTAGACGGCCAGGGCAATTTTATATGAATATGTAGTTCCATTATAATCGGATCAATGTTTCAATTGTCCATTATCATCTACTAAGACTTTGGCCAGGTCTTCTCCGATTTGATAACTGATCCATGTGCTGTTCATGATGTTAATTGGTTTCATGCCGTTTAAGATTGCTCAGAGATCTAATTTGTAGTCATAGTAGGATGTTATATATGCTAGCTGTCAATGTATACTTGGGCTCTGGTTGCAAATATTACTTGTGATGATCTTGAGCTATGGTATTGGTCAAATATATTTGCCCATTACATCTACAATAGCTATCAAGTCTCAAAATACATTGTAAACTATGACTAGTACTATATGATGTTCTTACCTGCATAGTCTAAAGATTTCTTAGGGTACAAGTATTCATCAACATTATAACCAATATTAGGATTTAACAAAGATGGATATTAAGCATATAATGTATCTACTAAGACAATACTATTTCAATGGATACATGGTCTGAGTATTTGTCGCCTAAATCTTAGACACTAAGTATCTCATGCATGAAGTTAGGATGAAATCTACGCCTATCAGTAAATGTGACATTTAGATTAACCCAATGGATTCACGGTCAATGGGAAGTTTGCAGACCTTCGTGAAATAACTGGATAATCATTAACTCTAATCAGGATTACGAGGTGAGTGCTAACGCTCACTTGGCCAGATTAGCCAGGGTTTTGGCCAGGATAATGAAATTTCATTATAATCGGGTTTTTCCCCAGATTTGGGGTTTTCCGAGATAAGCATGTGTGTTTATGTGTTTATGGTTGTTGCTAGTTATTTCTATATTTATTTCTCTCAGTAATTCTCTGTAATTACTTTGTGTTCTTAGGTAAATTTCTTAACAATACCAACAAAATAAGAAACAAAAGACATATGATCTATCCTCTATACTTGAGTAGGAAATTGCCAAGTTTAAAGAGGTAAAGAATAAATTACAAGAACCAATGGATAGGCTAATCCCTCTTAACGTTATCCTCAATTACTAGCTAACGAATTTGACAGCCACCTGCAATGGATTTCAGATTCGAAAGGTACTTAATAAGGACTTGTTGAAGAAGAAGAATTGCACATTTGATCCTCAGGAAGTATCATTCCTTGTACTTGGTTTCAATTTGGCTTTACTTATTGGTTTGGTTAATGACTATTATATGTCTTGTTTATTATAAGCTAAGTGTGCAATTCCTTTGAGATTGATAATAAACAATCCTTAAATGTGGATATATGTAATTTTCGACGAGTTCATCACCTCATATATTGTCATCAATTTCCCCTCTAAATTGGTTAGAATTCTTGAATTCAGTATAGCTACTAGCCTAATAGGTGCACTCATCATTGTAATGATCACACACCTCATAGTACCTACACAAAACTAAGCATGGGATTTGAGCCAAAATTTGAATGGTACTCTCATACCAAATTTTGTGAGGTCCAGGTTTGACCTCATAACAGAGTGAGTCACAAATTATTGTTGGGAAATTTTCATTATCAACAAGTATGTGAATTATTGAACTGAGCTCCATAATAAGGTTGAGCCCAAAAAATGTGGTCATTTAAGGCCTCAACATGGATCTTAAATCTTTCCTTCAAAAATTTTCAAGGTGGGACAAGTAGTAAAAATGACACATAAAGTTGATTACATGAAATATTCTGCTCTAAAATATGGTTGAAAAATAATATATTGATCCAACCACAATTATGTATACTTTATAGACCCTCCTCTTGGATCATTCCTAAAAAAATATGAACGAATTTCTTTACCTAGAACATCTAAGTAAAAGGCCTACTCACATTGCTTAGAAGAACATAATATGCCATCCTCAAAATCCTCCACCTCCTCAAGTTAAAAAATAATATTAGGGGAAGGAAAAATTACTTTGAATCCTAACACAACAATATAAATTTTGCTACTTGTTTTATCAAGAAATATAATTCTATTAATGAAATAGGATGACTATGTAATCAACAAATGTTAATGCTCAAACTAGTTTTGTGAAAAACTTCCATCACCTAAGGAGAAGTTATAGGCCAAGAAGGTACTAAATTAGAGGCTCCAATAACAGGTACAACTTAACCTTCATGCATAATTATCCCAATCTAGTAGTTTGAGTTAATTTGATTGTCCAACTTTGATACATCCATTACTACAACACATGAACTTTTGAAGCTTAATATTTTCATATATTGAAAAGGTGTGGTTGATCCAATCCCTCTACTCTAGTACTTCTCACATGGATACATTGTGAACATATTCTGTGTAAACATGAGATAACTTGTGATCCCATATTTAGTACCATGAATTAAATATTCCCATCCATTCTGTACTTTATTTTGTATAAACATGAGAAGGAGACATAAAAACTTGAGTTACTAGTGATGGGTCTTCTTAATAGTCCACAACATCATAACATGATCCATAGAAACATCACTAAAGGTAAACCCATATTAAATAGTTATCAATTTAATAATTCATTATATAGTTTAATATATGCTATTTTCTAAATGAACCATGGTTGATAATAATTTTGTTAACAATAAAAAAAATAAAAAATTATATCTTATATAATAGAATATGTTTGTGTGTTTTTCCATTATCAAAAACAAAGTTAATAATATTTCTATTATATTTGAAAAAAATACACATGGCATATACTTATAGCATTCACAAGGAATTGAAGTCGTTATATTCTCGTTACAAATTTCTATCTCAATATTTAAAATTCTAGCAAAAAATTTAATGCCATAGCCCTTTATAAAATTTATTGTAAACATCTAATATTATAAATAGTTATATTTAAAATATACCACGGTAAAAATTTAATTATTTCCAATAAGAAACTGATTTACTCTATTGTCACCTAGAATAGAGTACTCTCACAAATTTCTATGTAGATATGATATTATATTCACTCAATATTGATTATTGCAAAGAATATTTGGAGTTCTACTCTTCACCTAGCCATAAACCTTATTGCTCTAGATATTTCAATAACAATTCATGCATGAGCCATTAATCCATTACTATGATGTCTCTTGTTAGCATTGTCCTCAATTAGATAAGCAAAAGTGATGTCATATTCTCCTTCTTCTCCTTCCTTATATAGAATGCATCGACGATAAGGAACCCAACCCCTATGATCCACCTATCATTATATAATTATTCCTTTTTCTTAACATTTTTTTTTCACATAAACCTACATTATTATTAATGTTTTCTCTTTTATTAAATAAGCAATTGCCATCATCGTCATAATCATCATCATCATTTTTTATTTCCTTTCTATTCTACTTTGAAATTTGTTTATATATTATTTTATTATTATTTTATTATTTAATATTATGTGGGATCTAAAACTCCTCTTCTGGTGGGATCTAAAGCTCTCTCTCAAGAGAGCACCACATCACTTTCTCCTCATCAAACTTTACATCCCTTCGCACAAATTTCATTTTGAGGGACGAAAAGTACACACGGTATTTGTTGGGAGTTTCTATGTAACCCACAAATACCCCCAATTATGTGGTCAACTCAAGATTATTCCTTGGTTCTTTGGAGGCATGGTAGTAAAAAGGGGCTGCAAAAAATCCTGAATTGCAACACATCTAGATTTCTCCCCGAGAAAGCCTCCTCTAGTGTAATTCTGCCAAGAATCCGACAAGGACTCTAGTTCTTCAAATAGAATGATGTGTTGCATGCCTCAACCCACAAATGTAGAGTTAAGCCTTCGTCATGCAACATAACTCTTGCTTCTCTCACAATGCTACAATATTTTCTCTCAGCCACTCCATTATATTGTGGGTTTTGGGGTGTGCTATCAACTCTCGTCGAATGCTTTCTTTCACACATAAATTTTTAAATTCATTTGATAAAGGGAGACTTTGGGTTGGGCACAACATTGTTTTTCCAATGACTTGGTTGGGTTGCCAAGTCGCAAAAAAGGTAAGGCAATCTATGAGGGCATGACAACTAGGGAGTACCAAGGTGTTCCAGGGAATGCAAGGAAGTGCTAACACATGCTAGACAATTCCAAAGGATGATATGCATGCTAGGATGTGTCAACTACCAAGGTGTGGTGTGAATGCATGCTAGGGAGTGTGAGGGCCAAGTGCCAGGGAGACAAAAGGGAGCATTCATTTCAAATGCATGGAAATGAAGTGTTTGCAAGTTCCAGGTGTGCTAAGGAGGGAGTGAAAACGTATGTTATCCAATGCCAAGGCATCACAAGGGATAACTAGGTCAAATTGCTTGGAAATGAATGAATAAGAGTGTGTGCCAAGGAGTGTTAGCAAATTCTAGGTGTCCCAAGGATGAAGTGGCTTAGGAGAAGTTTAGAATAGGACTTGCAGGAGGCAAGCCTATGGTTGTGATAAGGAACGTACAAAGTAGTTTCAGCCAAAGGGAGAATTTGGGTTGGGCACAACATTGTTTTGTCAATGACTTGGTTGAGTTCCCATGTCACAAAAAAATTAAGGTTATCTATGAGGGCATGACAACTAGGGAGTGCCAAGGTGTTCGAAGGAATGCGAGGAAGTACTAACTCATGCTAGACAATTCCATGGAATTTTAGGCATGCCAAGATATGCCAAGTGCTAAGGCATGCCAAGAAGTTCTACTCACCAAAACGTGGTGCCAACACATGTTAGGGAGTGTTAGAGCCAAGTTCTAGGGAAACACAAGGGAGCACTAGTTTCAAATGCATGGAAATGAATGAATAAGAGTGTGATAGAGACTGTTGGTGAGTACGAGGTGTGCTAAGTGTGAGGGAGTGCTAGGATGTGCTAGGGAATGCCAAAGCATGCCAAGAAATGTAGGGGATGCTAACATGTTCTATATAGTGCCAAGGGATTGCTAGGCGTGCCAGGTGTTATGGCATGTCAAGATGTAAACATTGTTGCTTAGTTTTTTTATGAGAATGGTTGGATGTGAGCCTTGTCTTCGTAACTGTTTAAGTTGTATGAGTTCATATTCAACATGAGTAGCCTAAGATGAGTTATAGGAATTTCTTAGGTGAACACAAGATAGTCTAGTTGTAGTAATTATAATTTGGTCAAGTTATTCTTATAGTCATGTTGTTGTTATTGTTGAGGCGGGATTTGGTTGGGTTCCCATGTTTAAAAAAATGTAAGGGTAGTTGTGAGGGCATGATAGCTAAGGAGTGTCAGGGGGTGCTAAGGAATGAAAAGGCATGCTAACACATGCCAAACAGTGTGAATGTATGTCAAGTGTTAGGGAGTGCCAAGGCTAGGCACAACATTATTTTTTCAATGACTTGGTTGGTTTCCCAAGTCGCAAAAAGGGTAAGGCATGCCAAGAAGTTCTAACACATGCTAGACAGTTCCAAGCCATGTCAGGCATGCCAAGTCATTCCAAGTGCTAAGGCATGCCAATATGTTCCAAGTGTGAGAGTGTGGCACCAACACTTACTAGAGAGTGTTAGGGAGTGCCATGAAACACAAGGGAGAAATAGTTTCAATTTCATGGAAATGAATGAATAAGCGTGTGTAATATGGAGTATTAGCGAGTTCTAGGTGTGCTAATGAGGGAGTTAAAAGAGATGCCAAGCAGTTCCAAGGCATGCTACAATGCTAGGGAAGCATGCCAAGATGTACCAAGTTCCAAGGTGTGCCAATGTGTTCTAAGGAGTGTTAGTGAGTGCTAGGGAGCACAAGGGATAAGTAGGTCAAAATGCATGGAAATGAATGAATAAAAGTGTGTGACGGGGAGTACAACGAGTTCTAGGTGTGTTAAGGAGGAAGTGACACGATAGGCTAGGGAGTGTTAGGCATGCTAGAGTGTGAGGTCAGCATCCGACCAAGATGTACCAGGTGCTAGGGTGTGCTAACGCATGCTAGGAAGTGTTACAGAGTGCATTGGAAACACAAGGGACCACTAGATCAAAATAATGCATTGAAATGAATGAATAAGATTTTGTGATAGGAACTGTTAGTGAGTTATAGGTGTGTTGAGGGAGTGACAAAATATTCTTTGCAGTGCTAAGACATTCTAGAGGCCAGGGAAATGATATGCCAAGATGTTCCAAGTGATAACATGTGTCAATGTATGCTAGGGAGTGTTAGGGAGTGTCACAGAAACACAAGGGAACGCTAGTTTCAAAAGCATGGAAATGAATGAATAAGAGTATGTGATAGGGAGTGTCAGTGAGTTATAGGTGTCTTAAGGAGTGGGTGACAATGTATGCTAGGTAGTGCTAAGGAATGCTAGACTACTAGGGTGACATGCCAAGATGTGCCAAGTATCAAGGAGTGTTAGGGAGTCCCATGGAAACACAAGGGAGAACTAGCCAAAAATGCATGGAAATGAACAAATAACAGTTTGTGATAGGGAGTGTCAATGACTTTTAGGTGTGTTAAGGAGGGAGCGACAAGGTTATATGTTAGGCAGTGGCAAGGCATGCTAGATTTCCAGGTCATGTCAGGGCATGCTAGGGTGTGAAAAATCATGCCAAGGAATGTAGGTGGTGATAACACGTGCCACATAGTGCCAAGGGATTGTTAGATGTGCCAAGTGTTATGACATGTCAAGATGTAAACTATGTTTCTTAGTATTTTATGGCCACGATTGGACATGAGCCCTGACATGGTAATTTGTAACTTGTTAAGTTGGATAAGTTGAAATTATACATGAGTAGCCTGAGATGACTTAGAGCTAGTTCTTAGGTGAACAAGGCATAGTCTAGTTGTAGTAACTATTGAGAAATGGAAACAAGAAATTCCATTTTAATTTGTCCTTGAATTAAACTGTGAATTAAAATCGAATTATATTCTCATAGGAACTTGTAAATAGTTAAATAAGTTTGATTAACATAATTAGCTTCGGAATTTCGAGTTGGAAGTATTTATGAAGTCATGTATATGTTCTCCCTATATTATAGGGGTCTAGGATGAGTTAAGTATGAGTGATAATTAGTTAACTCAGTTTACTGAGTTAACTCGAGTTAAATTAGTTCCAAACTATTTGAGGAAGTAAAAGTGAGTTAACAGTCAGTTGGTGCACTAATGCATTAACTAGTTCTACTCTAGTTAATTGAATATTCTCTCATCAAAAACTCATGCATGTCAATTCTGAGAAAGACCCAATTGAGACTAGAGTACAGGGACAATGTACTATTTGTTGTATCATTTTCTGAGTCGTACAAATGGTGCATGTAATCAAGAACTGAAACTAGAATGGATTGCGTGATTTTGGATGCACTGGTTTCCCTTTTATATGGGCTAATCAGCCATAGGAATTATGAAAGGAAATAGGGACTTAGAGAGCTACAGAATTTGCTAAGTGTTGGCCAAGAGTTTTCTTGTAAGTTGGATATTGATTTTAATGATTGTTGGGATTGTTCTTCAGAGAGCAAACATTGTCATCTCATCTTGATTTTCTGATATATGCAATACAGATAGTAGGGTTTTGAGTTGTGGATTTCCCCGAACAATTATTTTGTTATGTGTATTTGATTCTCTTCCTCTTGTCGATTAGTGTTTTTCTCGATCTTTATGTGCTTCCGCTATAAAGAGTAGAAGTAGATTCTTGTCTCTTGCTTTAGTACATTCAATGAGCTTTAGAATCTATAGGAAAATATACATGGTATCAAAGTTGAGAACAGTATACCAGAGGATATTTCAAAGTTTTGTGTTTCTGGGTTATAGGTGAAAGTTGAATTTGCAATACATACTTCAGGATCAGCAGATGGAATTCTACAGTTTGTAGCTCAAGTATGCCTTGGAAAGCAGCTTGAATTTTATAGCCTAGAGGGACGGAACGGAGGTTGTGCTAGAGGACAATGGCTTGAAGGAATTTTTTGAACAGGAAAATCCTAAGCTAATAGCTATTGGTGCACAAAAAATTGTTGAATCGAAGAAGTGTGTGGAAAAGGCAAGGTGGATAATCCTTGAGGGAGTTCAAGACCACATTGTCTCGAGTCTCCATGGAAAGGAAACTCTGCATGATATTTGGAAAATATTTATGGACTTGTATCAAAATAGTAGTGATCAAAGGAAGTTGGCACTGAAGGATAAACTTTGAAAAATCAAAATGGAGAAAGGCGAGACTATTCCAAAATACTTGACCAAGTTCATTCAATGTCGTGATGAACTTGGAAGTGTTGGAATCATAGTTTTCGAGGAAGATATGGTGAGCCTTCCTCTTCTTAGACTCCCAAAGAGTTGGCATAGTTATCAGGACTTTCTCAATGGTCGAGAGAAGCTGCCAGATTGGGAATGACTATGGTCAGCTTTGATGTAGGATGAGATCAGGAGGAACACCAGAGATGGCTCTTCATCAAAGACTAATGATGAAGAGAATTGTGCCTTATCGATTAAGGCAGGGAAGGGGAAAGGGAAAGCTTCCCATTCCAAATCAAATTCTTATCATGGAGGTAAGAAGAAGGACATGACGAAAGTTAAATGCTTTCATTGTCACAAGATGGGACATTTTTCTACAAATTTTCCACTCAAGAAGTCCAAGGAGAAGTCCTCAGGACGAGCGGTGGGTGAGGCTTTGGTTCAAATTGGAATTTTCTCTCATTGCATTCATGGTGTCATCAATGTTGGGAAGTGTATGGTAATTAGATACTGGAGCTTCATTCCACATGACTGGCAACAAAGATTTATTCAATGACCTAGAGGAGAAAGATCTCTATATGCATATCAAGATGAGTGATGACGGGAAGTGTAGTGTTACTGGATTGGGCACAATTTATTTTCAGAGGGAGTATGGAGCTCCACTCACCTTGACGAATGTTATGTGTGTACCTGGGCTGAAGAAGAACATGGTATCTATTTCCATGCTTTAGGATAGAGGCTATGATGTGATCTTCTCGAAAGGAAAGGTGTTCCTTCGACACATAGACACGGGTCAAGTAAACAAGATATGGATTCAGGTGAAGAATCTCTATAAGTTGGAGGTAGATGAGTGTGCTTCCTTGAGTTCAAAAAAAGCAAATATGCAGAGCTAAGACATTGGTGAGTTGTGGCATAAAGGATTGGTCCACTTGCATCTTGGGGCTTTGAAGACATTGCAACAGATCTCTACTGGTCTTCCCAAAGGTATGCTTGAGCAAGTCGATACATGCAATGGGTGTAGTTTGGGAAAATACACCAAGTCTTCCTTTGGAGATAGAGAGAGTCGAGTAGAGTCTATTCTAGAGAGATTCCATTCAAATGTGTGTGGGCCATTCTCGATAGCATCCACGACCTAACACATGTATTATATTATATTTTTTGATGACTATTCTCATTAAATGTTGGATATTTTTCATGCAAAAAAAGGATCAAACTTTCAAAAAGTTTTGTGAGTTCAAAGAACTAGTAGAGAAAGAGTCAAGCAAGAAGTTTAAATCTTTATGGATTGATAATAGTGGTGAGTATACCTCAAATGAGTTTAAGAACTTATGTGTAGTGGAAGGGATTAAACGAGAGTTCACGGTACCTCATAACCCTCAACAGAATGGGGTTATCGAGAGGAAGAACAAAATCATAGTAGGGGCAGTGAGGGAAATGTTGGATGATCAGGGCCTACCACTACACTTGTGGGCTGAGGCATGCAACACAATGGTTTATGTTCAGAACCATATCCCACATCGGACACTTGAGATGAAGACACCAAAGGAGGCTTATTCCGATAAGAGGCTAGATGTTGGTCACTTCAAGATTTTTGGGTCATCAGTATATTTCCATGTGACCAAAGATGCATGGAAGAAGCTTGACTCGACAATAAAGTTGGGGATATTTGTGGGGTACACTGATACACCTCACAACTATCAGGTGTACATGCTAACCAGTTGGATGATTGTGGTTCGTAGGGATATCAAATTCGATGAGGAGAAGGCCATGTCATTTTCCTTTGAGAGGGAGCTTGAGTTACATGTGGATGAGTATATTTTAGCTTCTAAGGTTGAGGAGTTGCAGATTAATGTGGAGCAGCCACATTCAGAGGTTCCATGAGTGGAGACATCCACTCAGGCAAAGCCATCCAAAGAGGGAAGAAAGCAGATGAAAGAGGTTGAAAGATCGTTGGATGATGCATGGGAGAATGTGGGAGAACCCAATTCGCAGCGGAGAAAGAGGAGGTCACCTGAGAGGTACACTAGATACATGTCTCTTATGGGTGCATGTGTTGTGACAGAGCTATCTTCCTTTCAGGAAGCAGTGCAACAACGAGTTTGAGTTGATGCTATGGTGGAGGAGTATGACTCCATATTTCAAAATAGTGTTTGGGATGTGGTCCTGAGACTGGAGGACAAGTCAGTAGTGAGCTCCCGTTGGCTTTACAAGGTAAAGAAAGTTGCAGATGGTATTGTGGAGAAGCATAATTCAATATTTGTGGCCCATGGATTTTCATAGGTAGAGGTGATTGACTATGATGAGATATTTGATCCTGTTGCAAATTACTCATCAAACAGATCTATATTGGCACTATCATCATAGATGGGTTGGAAGCTCCATTGGATGGATGTGAAGAAAACCTTCCTCAATGGCATGATTGATGAAGAGGTGTACATAGAGCAACCCAAATGTTTTGAAACCTTTGATCGTGAGTCGCATGTGTGTCGACTCAAGAGAGTGTTGTATGGGCTGAAGCAAGTACCCTATGCTTAGAATACCAGGATAGATATCTACTTCACTGGGTTGGGTTTCACGAAGATTGAAGTGGATGTGAACCTATACCACATAGTGGTGGAAGGTAAGTTGTTGATCATTGTACTTTATGTTGATGATCTCATACTGACAGGTGACGAGAAGCTGATCAACTCTTGCAAGGAGGACCTTGCAAGAGAGTTTTAGATGAAGGACATGGGGCTCATGCATTACTTTCTTAGCATGGAGGTATGGCAGGGAGATGGGGATTTTCTTGTATCTCAAGGAAAGTATGTCAAAGAGATACTTAGGAGATTTCACATAGAGAGCAGTAAAGCCATGGAGACTCCTCTAGTTGGTAACTCAAGGGAGGATGCTACTTTAGGGAAGTAGTGGAATCTACTGTTTACAAGCAGCTTGTGGGTTCACTCATTTACTTGGTGAACACACAACCAGATATGTGAGATGCAGTTAACCAAATTATTCAAACGATGGTTAGTCCTACCAAGTTATATTGGAAGGAGGAAAAACATTTGTTGAGATACCTCAAGGGAACTACTCAGTTTGGATTATGGTACAGACGGATAGAGGGAGTGAAGCTTCAAGGCTTCACCAACGAATATTGGGAAGGGATTCCATTCCACAGGAAGAGCACATTAGGATGGATCTTCAATATTGGGTCAATGATAGTTTCTTGGTACAGCAGGAAACAAAGATCGGTTGCACTCAGTTCGGCAGAGGCAGTGTACATGGATACACGTTAGGAAGCATGTGAGGCTATCTAGATGAGGAAGATTATGGTTGGTTTGTTTGGTTAGAAGATGGATCCTACTGTGATTTACTATGATAATCAGAGTGGAATCAAACTCTTTGAAAATCTAGTTTTTCATGATTGGTCCAAGCATATTGATATTTGATATCATCATCTCAGAGATTGTGTATTGAGGGAGATCATGTTGTTATATTACATTCCCATGGAGTAGCAAGATGCTGACATTTTGTCAAAGGCATTATCAAGACGTAAATTCAATTTTCACAAAGATAGGATTGGGGAAGTTGATAATACCTTTCTTGTTGAGAGGGAGTGTTGAGAAATGGCAACAAGAAATTCCAGTTTAATTTGTCCTTGAATTAAACTGTGAATTAAAATCGAATTATATTCTCATAGAAACTTGTAAATAGTTAATTAAGTTTATTTAACATAATTAGCATAGTAATTTCGAGTTAGAAGTATTTCTGAAGTCATGTATATGTTCTCCCTATATTATAGGGGTCCAGGATGAGTTAAGTATGAGCAGTAATTAGTTGACTCAGTTTACTGAGTTAAGTCCAAATGAATTAGTTCCAAACTATTTGAGGAACTAATAGTGAGTTAATAGTCAGTTAGTGCACTAATACATTAAATAATGCTACTCCAATTAACTGAAGATTATCTCATCAGAAAATCATGCATGTCGATTCTGTGAAAGACCCAGTTGAGACTAGAGTGTAAGTATAGTGTACTATGTGTTGTATAATTTTCTAAGTTGTACAAATGGTGCATGCAATCAGGAGCTAAACCTAGAAGGGATTGCAAAGTTTTGGATGCACTGGCTTCCCTTTAATATGGGTTAATCATCCATAGGAATTGTGCAAGGAAATATGACTTCGAAAGCTGTAGAATTGGCTAAGCATTGGCCAAGAGTTCTCTTGTGAGTTGGATATAGATTTTACTAAGTGTTGGGATTGCTCTTGAGAGAAAAAGAATTGTAATCTCATCTTTATTTTCTGATATATGAAATACAGATACTGGGATTTTGAGTTATGGCTTTCCCCCAATATTTATTGTGTTATGTGTATTTGATTTTCTTCCTCTTATCGACTACTATTTTTCTCGATATTTGTGTGCTTCTATTGTAAAGAGTAGAAGTAGATTCTTGTCTCTTGCCTTAGTACATTTCATGAGCTTGTGAATCTACGACAACTGTAACTTGGTAGAGTTGTTGTACTCGAGGCAAGATTTGGTTGGGTTACCAAGTCCCAAAAAAAGTAAGGGTATTCTTGAGAGCATTATAGATAAGGAGTGTCAGGGTGTGCCAAGGAATGAAAATGCATGTTAACACATGTCAAACATTACCAATGCATGCTAAGGAATGTTAGGGAGTGTTAGGGCATCACAAGGGAGAACTAGGTCAAAATACATGGAAATGAACAAATATGTGTGTGTGCCAAGGAGTGTTAATGAATTCCAGGAGTATCAAGGACAATGAGTGTTAGGAGAAGGTCATAATAGGAATTATAAGAGGCAATCCTATGGTTACAATTATAAGGGGTTGGTCAAAGAAGTTTTAGACAAAGGGAGACTTTTGGTTGGGCAGAACATTGTTTTTCCAATGACTTGGTTGGGTTCCCAAGTCCCAAAAATACTAAATCTATCTATGAGGGCATGACAATTACGGAGTGCCAAGTTGTGCCAGGGAATGTTAGGAAGTACTAACACATGCTAGACAATTCCAAGGTAGATTAGGCATGCTAAGGCAAGCCAACTGCTAAGGCATGCCAATATGTGCTAGGTTCCAGGGTGTGACATGAATGCATGCTAGGGAGTTTTAGGGCCAAGTGCCAAGGAAACACAAGGGAACACTAGTTTCAAATGCATGGAAATGAAGTGTTAGCGAGTTCCTGGTGTGCTAAGGAGTGAGCGACAAGTTATGCTATGCAGTTCCAAGGCATGCTAGAGTGATAGGGAACCACATCAAGATGTTCCAAATGCCAAGGTGTGCCAATGCATGCTACAGAGTGTTAGGGAGTGACAGGGAAACATAAGGGAGAACTAAGGCAAAATGCATGGAAATGAATGAATAAGAGTGTGTGACAGGGAGTGTCAACGAGTTCAAAGTGTGCTAAGGAGAGAGTGACATGGTATGCTATGTTGTGCTAAGTCATGCTATATTGCTAGGGTGACATGCAACGAAGATGTGTCAGGTGCTAGGGTGTGTCAACATGTGCTAGGAAGTGTTAGGGAGTGCCAAGGAAATACAAGGGAACACTAGATAAAATTAATGCATGCAAATGAAAGATAAGAGTTTGTGACGAGAAGTGTTAGTGAGTTACAAATGTGCTGAGGGAGTAACAAGGTATAGTGGGTAGTACTAAGACATTCTAGAGGCCAAGGAAACATGCCAAGATGTGCAAGGTGTTAGGGTGTGCTAATGCATGCTAGGGAGTGTTATGGAGTGCTAAAGAAACAAAATGGATCACTAGTTTCAAATAAATGGAAATGAATGAATAAGAGTTGTGACAGGGATTGTTAGTGAGTTCTATGTGTGGTAAGGAGAGAGTGACAAGATATCTTAGGTAGTGCTAAGCAATGCTAGAGTGCTAGGGAAACATGCCAATATGTGTTAGGTGTTAGGGTGTGCCAATGCATTCCAGTGAATGTTAGGGAGTGCCACATAAACACAAGGGAGAACTAGTTCAAAATGCATGGGAATGAACAAATAAGAGTGTGTGATAGGGAATGTTAGCGAGTTCCAAGTTTTCTAAGGAGGGAGTGACAAGGTTATATGTTAGTCAGTGCCAAGGCATGCTAGAATGCCAGGGCATGTCAGGGAGTGCTTGGGTGTGGTAGGGACTAAAAATCATGCCAAGAAATGTAGGGGATACTAATGCGCATGACATAATGCTAAGGGATTATTAAATGTGCCAGATGGTATGGCATGTCAAGACATAAATTGTATTGCTTAGTTGTTTATGGCCATGGTTGGACATGAGCCTTGACTTGGTAACTTGTTAAATGGGATGAGTTGAGATGGGACATGAGTAGCCTAAGATTTATTATAGGAATTTCTTAAGTGAACAAAGAATAGTCTACATGTAGTAACTATAACTTGGTTAAGTTGTCGTAGTCGAGGCAGGACTTGGCCGCGTTCCCAAGTCTCACAAAAATTAAAGGTAGTTGTGAGGACATGAAAGCAAAGGAGTGCCAATGCATGCCAAGGAATGAAAAGGAGTGATAACACATGGAAGATAGTGTCAATGGATGTTGAGGAGTGTTAGGGAGTTTCAGGAGAACACAAGGGAGAACTAGGTCAAAATGCTTGGAAATGAACGAATAAGAGTGTGTGCCAAGGAGTGTCAGTGAATTCCAAGTGTCTTAAGGAAAAAGTGCTTTGGGAGAATTTCTTAACAGAAATTGTAGGAGGCAATCCTATGGTTGTGATAAGGCATGGACAAAGAAATTTCAAATAAAAGGAGACTTTGTGTTTGGCACAATATTGTTTTTCTAATGAATTTGTTGGGTGCCCAAGTCACAAAAAAAGTCGGCTATCTATGAGGGCATGACAACTAGGTAGTGCCTAGGTGTTCTACGGAATGTAAGGTTCCCAAGTTGTGGAAAAATTTAATTCTAGTTGTGAGGGCATGACTCCCAAGGTGTGTTAGGTAATGATACAGCATGCTAACATGTGCCAAATAGTTTGAAGGCATGTCGAACAAGATAACATGTGTCAAGTGCTATGGCATGCCAAGATTTGCGAGGGTGCTACAATGCATGACAGTGACTATCAAGGCAACAAAAGGGATAAAAATGTTAAACTAAAAGGAAATGAACACATAATAGGGCTAATAAGTCACCAATTTACCTTTTCCATGAGGAGTATGCTAGGCACACCAACACTAGGTGCCAATACTTGAAAATTACCAAGTGTGAGTGCATTCTAAGTGCCAAATCTTCCTTCGTTTCTTCTCATCTACTTTCCAATAATTGATATCGAATAAATTTAATATTAAACCATGCCAAAACATACCAATTCATCTCAACGCATGCCAAACATGCTAATACTTTCCAAGTGCCAACACGTGTCAAGTGCCAATGTGTGTCATGGAGTGTGATGCATGCTATGAAGCGGATGAGCATGTCAAAGAGTGCTAAGTTGTGCTAGTGTCAATGCATGTTGAGAAGTGTTAGGGAGTACTAGGACAACACAAGGGAGCACTAGGTAAAAATGCATGGAAATGGATGAATATGAGTGTGTGTCATGGAGTGTCATTGAGTGCTAGCTATCATGTTAAGGAGGGAGTAACAAGGTATGCTAAGCATTGGTAAGGCATGCCAAGGAATATTAGGGAATTTCAAGAAGTGCTAGAGTGTACTAGGTAGTTATGGGGTGTGCTAACATGTGCCAAATAGCGCCAAGGCATACCAAGACATGTCAGGTGCTAAGACATGCTAGGATGTGCAGGGTGCCAGAGTATGCCAATGTGCATCAAGGAGCTTCAAGGAAACAAAAGGAATAATCAAGCTAAAATGCAAGGAAATGAAGACAAAATAGGGTTATGTTGAAAATGAAACAAGATGATGGAGCTTAGTGGAAAGGAGTCGCCTTCACTAAGTGGGCCCACAGGCAAATTATGGCGAAAAGTCTAATTTTAGACTATGTCTATTTTTAGACATATGGATCATGGTCTATGAGTTGCAGGATGTTGTTTATGGATGATTGGTCATGTCGAGAAAAATAGATGGACTTCTATTTTTGGTTCACAACGGTGTGATCAGGGTCTATTTTTAGACTACCAGGCTAAAAATAGAAATAGTCAAATATTATTAGCCCTTAGTAATATTTATACTCTAAACATTATCTTATTCTCTTGGAGCACTTCAGTTCGAGCTACGGATGTGGCACATGCAGATGACAGAAGGAAATACACTCTTCTTATGTGTTAGTTGAGCTATTGCATGGAGGACTTCAGTTAGAACTCATGCATGTGAGTTCTATGGAGTTGGATGTGGAGTTGATGGAGTTGTGTTCAGTTGAACTAGTTGTATTCAGTCTAACTGAAGAATACACTAGTGATGAGTTGTGTGAATTAAATATTAATTAATTCACTAATTATTAACTCATAAAGAAACTAGAGAATACATCAGTTAACTCAATGCATGGACAGTTCAACAGAGATAGGTGTTAGAGGTAAGTGAAAGGGTGAGTTGTGACTATCAGTTGTGCATGAGATTTGCACATGCAATGGATTAAGTATGCCAATGAGGACAAGGGAAATTGTAGCGTGTGCTCATGTGATTTTTCCAAGTAAATACGAGTTTTCTTGAGCCATTATCATCCATTCTCTTGCAGGATTGCGTAGTGGAGGCAGGGAAAGCAGGGGAGGAGATTTGAACCTGTGATTGATTCATATCTGAGCTAGTTTTGTGTGTAATAGGTGGAGCTAGTACTGATTATTTGCAAGGAGTATTGTACTATGTTTGTTACATTTTCTCAATCATATAATATATAGATATTTTGTGGTTTTTAGCGAGATGCTTTCCCTGGGATACATACTGTGTTGATATATGTGTTTGATGCTTCTATGTGCGCATGTTAATTGTTTCTGCTTCTGCAAAATTGATGGTCAATAGTAGATGAGATTATGTATTATGTATGCATTCCGCAATAGTGTATAATCAGGATAATCTCAGTTGAATAAGTGTCATATTATTCATAAAATTTCTACAGGTTAATAATTTAGGAATTTATCTTTTTCAAAAGGGGCATGCTAGGAACAATTGTAATAGGCTCCAATATATTCCAAGTGCCAATGTGTTCCAAGTGTTATTGTACATCAATGCAATATTATGCCAAGGTGTTCGAGGGCATACCAACACATGTTAAGGGAGTAATATTATATGCTAGGGCATGCCAACATGTGCTTGGGTGTCCTAATCATTGAAAGATGTTCTAAGTACAAAAATGTTCTAGGTACAAAAATGTTCCAAGACATGCGAGGTGCCAAGGAATGTTACTGTGTCCCAAAGCATGTCATGGTGTTCCATGAGTGTTGAGGAGTGCTAGGTCTATCTAATTAATAGAATTGACAAAGCTCGATTATGTATTAAATAATATATTTCCTACACACACTAGTGGAACTTTATCTAAAGGGAATTTTCTAGATAATAAATGTAATGGAGATGAATCATGTGTTGACTCATAGGAAAAATGTATTCTTATTACTTGAGGGAAATGATACATACTAATTACCTACAAATTAACTGACTCTAACCACAATGGCCTTGGACACATAATGAAAAGGACTCCACAAAAATGGTCTTAAATCATTATATTTTGACAAAAAATATAGTAGCAGGTACATAGCATCATCAAAAGCTCATCGGAATGATCAACGATGATGAACATTTGTTTACCATCACCAAAAGTAACAAAAAAGAGAATTGTTGAGGGTCAATAAAAGATCGTCACTAGAAGTTTTAGCAAAGATAGAATTAGTGATGTTTCTTTAACGACCCTCACCAAAAGTGTCACTCAAGAGAGAATTAGTGACACAACTTTAGCGACCCTCATTAAAAGTGTCATTTAAAATTGCTTTGATGGCAAACCTTAAAGGACCATCACTATATACAATTACAACAACATTTTTTTTAAGGACCATCACCATATGCGACATTGGTGATGAACCTTAAAGGTCCATCATGGGCATGACCCTCACCAATGACCTCTTTCCTTGTAGTGATGAAGAGTCACTATGTAATGTAAAAAGTTATTTGTAAAGAAGTTGAACAGTCATGAGGGTAGTTGAAGAGTCACAAAGGGGAATGTCAAGGGTCACCCCACCCTTTTTTATAAATAGAACCTCATAACTCATAGAATGGGCTTTTGGGAGCCAAGTGTTTGGTTAGGCATTGCTTAGAGAAGGCTTAGAGAGTATTGTGATGAGCATTGGTTTCTCTACAGCATAGAGTGAGTACATCTCTTTGGA
Organism: Pinus taeda; assembly: GCA_000404065.3. Taxonomy (NCBI): domain Eukaryota; kingdom Viridiplantae; phylum Streptophyta; class Pinopsida; order Pinales; family Pinaceae; genus Pinus; species Pinus taeda. The sequence goes on from APFE030933840.1 coordinate 481,542, forward strand.
GGAGCAGGCGGTGTTGACTGTCGTGTTCCACTATTGGGGCTAGTAGCTGTCAATGGTGTATGTATGGATGGAACTTTCACTTAATAATATAATTGATCTAGAAAATTTTCATGCATATGTTTTTATTGTAGTTTGATTATTATGGTTACTTTAGCAATGTATGTTATTTAACTTACGCATTTGTGTATGAAGTATTTTGTATGCAGTTGTATGAATCTTATTGAAAATGTGTTGTTGTATTAACCTGTCACTTTGGATTATAAACTGTTCCATTTCCAGTCTGTGATGTCATTTCACTCGTGTGTTCCTTTTAGGATGCGTACTATTACAGGCTTCTAAGGGACACACTTGCTTTTCCCTTCTATGTGTTATAACCCCCATGCAACTCACTTGACTCACTGCAAGGTCACACACTTGCTTCTAACAAAGTTATCATACTTACCTCTATGCGATACCACTGTCAAGGCACTACTTTACTACCCACTGCTGGGAATCCTACTCCAAATTTTCTGAGATCCAGTTGAGACTTCTTACCGGGGAGATCCCTTGACATGTTGGTGGGTCTAGCACCGTCAACAACACCATAGCACTGGTTCACTCGACCTTATTTCTCTTCACAAACACCTTTGGCCTTTCTCACACAATAGCATAGTTTCTATCGAGGTCTCTTACCTCTGCATAGGCACTCTCATCCTTTCTTCAAAGAATAGGCTCACTTAGCCTCACACCGTAGCATACTCACACAAAACATTTCAACTTAACTCTCTAGCCACAATGTTTCTTTCTTCCACCTTTCTCATCTCAGCTCAAGGGTTTTGATCCTCTGTTGCCCACTAATCGATGTTGCCACTCTTGTCCTATATTCACACTACAAGAGTGTACCATGGTATGACTTTTCCATTATGTTGTCTTGTTTGACTTAGTCCCTTCTAATGCAATAAACATGAGAATGAGCACTTGACGGTTTCTCGATACTGAGAGATAATTCTCAGTCCACATACACATTTAAATGAGGCATTGTCCTCTCTGTGAACAAATCTCCTATCACTAAGGCTCTTCCATGCTTATTCATGGTTTCACATAGCTTAGTTGTACTTTTTCAAGGCTTCTCTATGGACCATTGTCGTTGTTTCCTTATCTGACAGTTTTATGCAGATCCATCTAACTTGATGAACCAAATCCATCGATCTGCATTTGATCTTTGCTAGCTGACCCATTCATCTACTTAACTCATTGAGACATGCATCATAGCACAGAGATGACTTGTCTCACCTCAAGGCATACCCAACACTCATTCCTGAAGATCGTGGTCCTTGCTGCCTTGGCCCAATGATTTTTGACATTCGCCATTACTCCTAAGTCCAACTCCTCTATTCCTAAATTCAATATCACAACTGTTGACCCATAAGCCTTTAACTCTTTGTGCTATCCTATTGAAGAAATTCCACATTGTTACTCCATAGTGATGTAATGTTATGATACTCCTTAGTCCCTTACCAATTATCTCCTAGAGCATTTATTGTCTCATATGATGGGCTAGTGACCATTGACTTTATGCCATGTCAGAGCCCCCTTTGAATCACAACTTCTATGAAATTCTGATTTCATCTTAGCTCCTTATTCTTAGCCCTCATCGTATTTGCCATCATAGGGCTGAAATTTTTGACCTGCATCTTAGAATTAAGGTGCCAAGCCTTCAAACTCTTGTCGAGGGCCATTATCCCTTTGTTAACTGATATGCACCCTTGGTTCTTTGAACTTTCATGACCATGTGTCAACCCAATATCCAAAGCCCCCTTTATCGAAACTTTTCCAAACACTAGTTGTTCTAGAGTTCTGATGTCTTCATCCTCCAATATTTCGACCTGCAATATGATGTCATCACTCCACATGGTGACTCCTAAGTGGTGACATGTGTCACCCAGTTTTGGCCCATTAGCCTACCCAATAAGGTTGAATATGCCTACCACGTGTCTTGTCGTACTGCTACATCATGCTGACATTAAAAGCCACTATAGCTTATCGGAGCCGATCATATGCTCCATTTTTCCTACTAGAGGAGAGAGAAGAGGGCCCGTCAACCTTTGTTTTTGCACCAAAATACTTTGTTAATCTTCTTTTGGCATTCGTTGGTGCTTATAAAGGCTTATCGACACTTGTCAGGTATCACAGCTTTTAAAGGTTCCTCACTTTAAGTAGTTGTGATATTCTGATCCACGATATGTCGATGTTCTGATGTGCTAAGGCTCCAACCTCTTATGTGCCACTTGCGCAAACCCTTTGATGTTTTGGTATCCAAATCTCGGATATGTCGATACTTCGATGCCCTAGACTTTTGATATGCCTAAGCGCTAATATGCTGATCTTTGACATGTTTTTTTGTTGTTTTAAAGGGGCTTGACCCAGGTTTAAAGCATACTTCATACAAACAAAACCCTCAACCATTGGCCCTTTCAGCAATGACTTGCAAGTACATTGCGGTCTCACCCGAAGCAATTCTGGGAGGTTCCAGAACCATGTTTCTGTAGCTAGGGGGATATGCGCATTGGGGCGCCCTTTTATTTAATTATGTAGTATATCTATCTACAACTTCACATACATGAATACCTTCACATTGATTATTAACTTCACATATTGGTACTTAACGAATAGACATAATAGAAATTAGTATAACATGTATTCTTTCCCATAATTCAGTAAAAATCATGCATAATGATATATATAACAACAAATAATGAACATATATAAATACTCAATACTTCTCCAAGACTTCTTCTTTATTAATAAGTATCTTTAATACATACAGTTCTCTGACCTATGCACCTAGTTGTAGGTGGTCTGTGCACTCAGCTATAGACTCTTCAAGGCCTTCGCACACTCAGTTGTAGAGCCTTCCCCAAAAATACAAACTCAAGATAGAGGATACAAAAAATCTATGCCCAGTTAGTTCTTCTATATTCGACAAAGTAGTACATCTTCTTTATATAGGCTTCCTTACTACAAAACCGTGGTCAACATACCATGGATCCGACAAAAAAATGGACTAATAACCGAAAGCCATTACAAAATAAGGGACTTTTGACCCACCCGAAAGACCCTAAACACTACACGATGAATGGAAATTCGCTTTCTCTATGTGCTCCACTACTCGAAATGTGGATTCTTTGACCCAAAACTTTGACCAAGTTGGACTACACCCAACAGGCCCCAAACACTCACAGATGACTCATCCTAATTCACTCAGCTACAGTTCCCTTGATTTTCACTGCAATTATGTTGTAGACAACATTATATTGTTGGATTGTCTCTACCATTTATTTCTCCTATTTGTGCACCTCCTCCAAAAATGCCTCTGTGGTTGGGCTAGCAGCATTCTGCAGTATTTTTTCCTCCCTTTTCTTCAACACTTTGAGACTTTCGTCCACTTCCTAAGATAGTTTTAAGGTGTCATCCTGCCATCATTGAGTCCTCACTTGCAAAAATTTCTCCTTCCTCTGAAGATCATCTATCTACTTTTGGAGGTTCTTCCCTTCATTAATACTGACAAGTTTCTATAAGACTGGTAGGGTCTTTACAACTGCCAAGATTTTTCCTCACTACCTATAGTTCACCTGTAATTCCTCCTTGATCTTTTGGGTGTTTGGATCCTCCTGCAATGAGGTCAAAATTTGCATCGTGCCATCCAATAATTTCTTACAGTCTGCCACTATGGCAGAGATGCCTTTCAATGTTGCCTTTAAGTATTTCTACCTCTGCTCCCACACTTCTAGTGGCGTGGATGGCTGCATCCTTATTTTCAGCTCTGATATCTGCAATTCATACTTAAATTTAATCTTTTCCAATGTACTCTTTCATTCCTTGATCATGAGTGGAAGCTTTGCGACCTTCTCTGCTAGGGGTTCCTCCTCAATGACTTTCACATCCAGGACTATGTTGCAACTATCTTCGATGGATTTTTCCAACTTTTATTGTCACTGGCATGCATCGTCTCTTTGCTTAGCCACCTACTCCAAATCCTTCTTTAACCCAACTTTATCCTTTTCCACCTACATCATCAACATTGAGGTTTGTTGTTCCTGCTCCTGCAACGTTGTTGTTAAACTTTGATGGAATTCGTGCAGTACCTGAATTGGCAGCGCAGAAATATTTATGTTGATGGTCTTCCATGCTTTAGTTGTTTCTTTTTCCTTCGATGAGTAGAATTGTAGTGCCCCAGCTAGCACCTGCAAAATTATAATGCTGAATTATGTTTATATTCTTCACTCTACCTACAACAGTTGAGTCATTTGTTCTGGTTGTTTTTCTACTTACGACAGTGCCTTCAGCTCCACGATTCCCTATTGTACCTTAACAAATATCATTTTATAACAGTCATCAATTCTGTCCAAGGTCTCCATTGTGATCTGTTGGACCTTCTCTCTGATCTCGTTGATGTCCCCATCAATGAGGGAATGTTCTTCTATGCCCTTGGACTTATCTTCTTTCTGCTTTTTCCTCTTGCATGTCGCAGTTGCTATGTCTCTCCTTGTGACAATAAAAGGTGACTCCTCTAATACTCCTACATCACTGAGGGGTTCCTCATGCTCCTACTCTATTTCCTTTGTTTCTATCTTTGCATCCTTTCCACTTGTACCTGCTTCCTATGGGGTACCCTTCTCTGTTACAACTGCTCGACTCGGTGGAGTCATCCATTCTTCCATCCATTGTTATACTACTATGAGCAAATCATCTTCAGTTACTAAGTCAACACAAATTTTGATTTCCACTTTTTCCTTCTTTTCCGTAACCACCATGGGAATTCTCCATCAAAAAATGCTTCCTCCAGTAGAAATGGAGTGTATGTGGCAGTCTTTCCCTCCTTCAATTCCTTAACCGACTTGGTGTTTGGTTTTCTTGGTGTCATGTAATGAGGGACGACAGCAGGACTCTCTTCATCCTTTGTCTCCATGTGGTGAAATTCAGCCTCCTCTTCACTATCATTGATCAGTTGAGGTGCCTTCTACTACATCGTCTTCTTTCCATTCTACAAAGGCTTCTTCCCCTTATCTTCTCTGTTCTTTTTGCAGACTTCTTTTTATGTTTTCTTCATCAGGGATGTTTTGAGTTTTTCCCCAAAGACCTCAGTTGGTCTCTTCTCTTGCTTCTTTTGTGGTTGCACTTTTTTGGCTACCTACTTTCTTGATGACCTCTAGTGCCTTGGGACATGGGTACCTTTGCTTGTTCTACCTCCAAAATACCCACTATTCCTCTTTCTGCGAATATTTTAATAAGTTCCTCAAAACTCTCCTCAGGCATACAATATCTCTCTTTTCTACAACTTCTCAATTTATCCAGACATAAAAGTGTCAAACGTGGCATGGGATATGGATTTTATAATGAATTTGAATTCTCAACCCCGTGATTGGTTTAATATTTTCTCATTTAATGCAAGTATGGGACTAGATACAATCGGTTGTGCTTCATAAGTTCTCTTCTCTCCCGCCGCTTAATGGGAATTTCCTTTTAACGTTAGCTTTTTCCTTCCAATGGTCATATTTTCGACCAACTTTAACAAACCTTCCCTTGTGGTGCAGTCACCTTTCTTTGTCATAGTTCCTTTGGACTTCATCATACTCCTGAGTATCGTGAAATATTCTTCCTTCGATGAAGTCCCTTTTTGCAGAGTAGTTTATAGTCCCGCATCCACTTTCACCTACAAGTAGCACTAAGACTTTCTTCGCTTCATTTTTGATGTGAAGCTCTAGGGAAAAAGTCATCCCTGCATATCATTTTTCTTCTACCATTCACTCGTCCCTGAATGAGCTGACCATTCAACTTCACAAGCTAAATTGCACCACCATTATAGATGTTTTTGATGATATATGGTCCTAACCAATGTGTTTTAAATTTTCCTAGGAACTTCATGAATTTGTTGTCATATAATAATACAATATCTCCTTCTTGGAATGTCTTCTTCTTGATATTCCTGTCATGCTAGGCTTTCTCGCTTGCTTTCTGTACTTGCTGATAGAACCCTACTATGAACCTATCTTCTTCTAGGGCTAGTATCTGTGACATTATTTCCTTAATAATGTTAGGGTCTTCCATACATGTGACAGTTTCAATTCTCAAACTTAGCACAATGTATTCCAAAGGAATAACTTCCTATTGTCCATATACGAACCTAAACAGTGCCTTCCCTGTCAATTTCTTGCATGTTTTTCTATATGCTCACACCACCACTAAAATTCTCAAATTCCAGTCATCTATGTTCACACTGCATACCTTGGTCAATGAATTCTCCATAATATTATTGAAATATTCCAATGTTCCATTTTCCTAAGGATGATAAGGGGTGCTCTTATGATGGTAAACCTGAAATCCCTTAGTTAGTGCTTCAATGGTCTTTCTCAAGAAATGTGTGCCTTGGTCACTCATCAAGATCTCCAGATAGCCAAACTTGGGCAATATATATTCAAATATGAAATTCAAATAAGTTTATGTGTTGCAATCCTTCACTAGTTGTGCCTCATCCAATCTTGTCAAATAATCAGTGGTAGTGATGATATACCACACACAGGTCTTCTTTCCTGGAAAATTGATAGGTCCAATAGAATTAATAGCCCATTTGTCAATATCTTGCAAAATTACATGTGGTACTAGTTGTATCTCATCTCTTCTATATGGTCTTCATGTTCTTTGATATACATCACATGCTTGACAGAATTATTTCTCATCCTTACGTATTGTGGGCCGCCATAGCCCAGCTCTCAATATTTTCTACGCAGTGGCTTTTCCTACATAGTGCCCACCTCCAACTCCTCCATGAGATTCTATCAGAATACTCTTTCATTTGTGTTCAAGGACGTATATGAGAAGTACTTCATCCAGTCCCATTTTGTACAAGTGTCTAGAAATCAACGAGAAGTCAGTTGTTCGAACCACCAACTCCCTCTTTTGCTTAATAGTGTACTCCACAGGCGCCATTCCTATGGCCAGAAATTGAATAATATATTTTAAATGATCATATGCGACTCTAATTATGAATAGTTGTGCATCGAGCAGGTTATCATCGATATTTGTAGGTTCTTCTCATGTCTCTAGTCTTGATAACTGATTAGGCCCAACATTCAATTTCCCTAGCTTCACTATAACTTCCAAGTCATACTCCTGAAATAATAACAACCATTGACAGTTATTTCCTCCTAAAATAGGCTTATTCCCCAAATATTTTAGTGCGAAGTGATTAGTGAACATTTTGAAATGTGCCACCAATAAGAAGTGCCTGAAATTCTGTATTACATACACCATAGCTAATCCTGCTCTTTTTGTCATGATATAGTTATTTTCCACATTGGACAATTTTCTTCTTGCAAATGTTATGGTATGATCAATTTCCCATGCTCCTGGTTGTGCTAGCACTACACCCAATGCTATGCATTATGCATCAACATGCACATGGAACTCATTCATCCAGTCCAGGAAAACTAGAATAAGTAGAGTTACCATCTTCTCTTCCAGTACATCCAAGCTCTTCTGGTACTCTTCGCTCCATTGAAAATTCACATCTTTCTTAAGCAATTTCTCCATCGGTGCAGTTATCTGCACATACCCTTTTATAAACTTTATGTAGTATCCAGTGTGTCCCAGTGTCGTGCATAGTTGTCTCATTGTTTTTGGTGCTGGTAGGTTTACAATAACTATGATCTTCGTGGGATCCACCATTAATCCTTTTTTACAAACTACATGCCCCAACAGTATATCAAATGGTACACAAAGATGCACTTCTTCAAGCTCAATGAGATCTGGTACTGCCTACACATATCCAAAATCAACCTTAATCTTTCCACATGCTTCTTTAATAGACCAAAGACAATCCTATCATCGAAGTAAACTTCCAAAAAATTGTGTATATATTCTTTAAAGGCCACAACTACAACTCTAGGAAAGACAATAGGCACATTCTTCAATCCAAAAGGCACCACCATATACTGATAAGAGCCCCACTCTGTAACAAAAGTTGTTTTATGTCTATCTTCTGGCACAATTTTGATATGATGGTATCCTGAAAATCCATCTATGAAAGAATAGGCCTCCTTCACTCCTACATTGTCCAATACTTCATTTGTAAATGGTGTAGGGAAGGGGTCATGCAGGCATGCATCATTCAATTTCCTCGAGTCCACACAAATTCTGATTTCCCCAGTTGTTAACATTTTGTTTAATTCTTATTTCACCTTCTATTTGTATTTTGGATTCATCCTATAAGGTCTCTGCATGATAGTCTTCACATAAGGCTTCAGAGGAATCCTCATAACTCCCAAATATTATACTATGCCCTTCATATCTGAAAACATACAGGGAAACAAATCTTGATATTCATGCAATAGATCTCCTATCTTATTGACTATGTATTCATCCTAGTAATCTCCTATTTTTTCATACTTTAGTTGACCATCTAACCCTCTATTAACCTTCTTCATCTTCAATGGCTTCATTATATCAGACATCTCTATCTGAGATCCATTTACTTCGCAATGACCTTCTGATTCTTTGATCTCAATATTGTGAGGATCTTCATCCACTTCCACCATTATATTATAGCATTCCATTACATTACATATTTGGATAGCCCAATCAGCTTGCCAGATAACTGGAACTTCATTCTCAAAAATATTCTTCTTAAATAAATTCAGAGCTTCATCTATATGTGGACGGTCATCTTCAAATCTGAATTTCATTATAAATCCATCAACCATTTCTTCCCAACTACCAATACCATGTCTAAGCTCACTTTCCAAATACCAATTCTGAGCAATTGTTTCCAAGGTATGGATGAAGCCATGCACCCATTCTTCTCACGGAATTTATCTCCAAGCTTCCATATAGAGCTGTATGTGGTCTCTACGATCATTCTTACCATCATACTTGTCTACAAGCTCTTTTTTCCACTTGACCAAACCTTACCCACGTCAACCTTCTAGACTTTTTCCAATATCCTATATTCTTCTTATGATTACCCCACCATCTAGTAGGAGTAGCCCTTAGTGCTTGATCCAGAGCTAACAATCTCGGACATTCAGGTACTTTCCTTTCATAATCTCTAAAGAAAGTGTTTATATTACCCAAACCATCATACAAAGGTAAATCACACACCTCAGTTTTCATACAGCATACCGCTTTAATGATCCTTGCACATCGCCTTGTAGACACTTCATGCAACCTATTCTTCCATTTTTCCAATTCCTCTTCTGAATCTAAAGTGCAGGAACTATCTTTCTCCCAAGTTAGTTTTCCATTTTCAGTAGGGTTAATCCATTCTTCCTCTTTTGTTGTTATTTGATAAAAAAAATTGATGTCATCCACGATGTACTCTTCTTTGATAGGTTCAGTATATATCACTCCATATAATAGATCTAATGGCACAATAACTCTCATATTATTGCTTTGAAATATCATTTTCCTTTTCCTAAAGTTAATTATAGCCATGTTATCAAATGCCCAATCCAATACAAACAATGCAGGCTAAGGATTACTGTCATCCACAATCTCAATCGCTTCAAAGTCAATGGTAGTGAAAACTCCATCAATGTCTACTGTGATACCTAACAATCTTCCTAGAGGTACAATATTCTATTGATTTTCCATTTGTAGTTGGCTAGTGAACCATTGCAACTTCGACTTACCCATCAATTCCCAATTTTTCTTCGGCAAGACATTGGCATCAGATCCTAGATCCAAGATAACCTGATCCATGTCGTATTCCCAAATCTATGTTATAAGCCTCATTTCCTTTCTAGTTTGTTTCTTTTGTCTATGTATATTATTCAATGTTTGCATCACACTCTATAGTACCTCTTTAGGGGCACAAGAGTTTATCAATTCATGCAATCCCTCTATGACCTTCTGATTCCTCAACAACTTCATGCAAGTTTGTAGAAAATACTTCAAAATATTTAGATCTGCATATTGTGTCGTAACCAGTACTATCTCGCAGTTATCCTTCTAAGTCAACTGCGTGGTAAAGGTTGAGGCCCTATCATCCATAACTCTTCACCTCACCTCCATGAATACTTTCTTTTCCTTCAGTATATCGAATGTACGAGATTTTTCAGTATTTGTTCTTACCCTTGTAGCTTCAACTTTCTTTTTCCCATTGGCGTTGTCATTTCCAGTCGGAGCTCTGCTTCTTGTTACAATGTCGTTGTGTGGTTGATCCTCCCTTGGCTTGGCAGTCATCATTTGAATATTTGTTGTAGGTTGTTGGTTTCTTTTCTCCTGCATATTTTCAATACGGATGGGGCATTCTTCTATCAAATGATCAAAAGACTTACAGTAGTTGTAGGTTGTCATAAGGTTCTGACAGTCTCTTACAGAGTGTCCTGCCTATACACAATTATAATAGATAATCTGGCCACATCCTCAACCAGCTCCTCCTCCTCTTCCTCGTCCTCATCCTTGAAATCCTTCTCGACTAGCGTGCTACCCTAGCTCCTCATTTATATGTCCTTCAGCTTGCAATCTAGAAGAATTAGTAGTGTGCTCCATCATCAAGTGATAACTTCAACAATTTTTTTCATCATGGGTTACTGATCTACAAAGGTTACAAAATAGCTGCTTTTAGGTCTACATATAATTCTATAATATGTAGAAATCTTCAAAGCAATGTTGGCCTCTCATTCTATAAATCTCTCAACACAGACTTGGATTTACCGAATTATGTGCTCCACTTTCCAAATAATCTCTTAATACAGGGAATTAATCCTTATAATGACCCTCGCCTTTGTATTTTGTACACCATACTTTTGATCTGGTCCCTCTACCCTTCTTGAAATCTTACAACTCCAAGGTCAAATTGGTTATCTGACTATGAATATGTTGTACCCCTACATGCGTATCCCCAATTGGTGAAGCTTCCAGCTTCATTGCAATCTCCAATGCTTTAGCTTGAGTCGCAATCTTCTATTGTGTCAAAGGTAACCTAATATGAGGCTATAACATGGATATGAACCATTTCTTGTGTTGTTCTGGAGGTAGGATAAAGATTATTTGTCCCATTAACACCTTGAATCATTGATCCAACTCCCACACGAACTCAATTGTTTCTTGTTTGATTTCTTTTAGCACCATGATGCACTGAAATTCTGATTTTGGCTTCTTGAACTCTGATACCAGTGCTTTCTTAATTTCATCAAACAATGTAGTTGGATTAGTTACAGAGTATTTCATATATCATGTTAGTGCTCTTTCTCGCATCGAAATGATGATTTGTGCCTTCTTTACATCATCACTAGTGATCTGTCTTGCTCTCCATATTGCATCAGCTACAAACCAGAACTGATCAAGATCCTCTGGTCCCAATCCTTTAAAAATACGCATCTTAATTTCATTAGCCATTTTCCTTCTTGGGGGTCTAGGTGGAGGGTGGGGGTGTGGGGGTGTAGAGGAATTATGGGCAGGGGGAGGGGGTGTAAGGGGGGTGGATGGATGGGGAATCCCAAAGGCGCCCTAATTATTCTCAACTCCTTACTTCAACGTGCCTTTAGGACTAGAAGGGGAATGTCGTGGGGTTGTAGTGTTAATTATTACTTCTTCACCCTTAGATACTCCTAACAAGGGGCTACAATTAGTCTCAATAAAATTCTTCAGATCTGTTCTGTAACATTTTCCACTTCATGTAGACCCTAGCTCAGGCTTATTTCCTCTTCGTCCAAACATTAATCTGACTACATTCGCAGAATCCCCATTTCACAAAATAAAATATTAATCTAGAGATTAAAATATCTTAAAAACTTACCTCGCAATCCTTTGAAAAATCTTCATTCAGCTTTGCTATAGGACATGAACACATCTATCGTGAACTCAGTGATATATCCTCCCAAAATGCTATCAATCCATAAATCAGCAACCCTTGAGATATTATAACTAACGTTCTTAAGTGGTTGTATCAATTCAGTATTCCATTCCTTAGGTTCGTCGTTATTGAAACAAGTCTTATGCTCAGTCAACTTAGATACCCACTCATAAAATTCAATGTGGAATGAACCAAAGAAGATTTTGTATTTCTCTTCGAAGTTATACTTATGAAACAAGTCTTTAGCTAATAATCGAGGGTTTATGTTCTCTATTTCTACAAATTCTCTTTCTTTCTTCTCAACCCACTCTTGGATTTATTTCTTTGATGGATGCCAAATCATATCCCTTAAGTAGATCCTGGTCCTGACAACGAAACCATTTTTTGGCTTAAGGGGGCTTAAGCTAGGTTCAAAGCATATTGCGCACCAACAAAACCCTCAACCACTGGCCCTTTCGACAATGACATGCAAGTAGATCATAGTCTCACCTGAAGCAGTTATGGGAGGTTGTAGAATCAGGTTTCTATAACGAGAGGGATATGTGCATTGTGGCACCTATGTATTCACTTATGTATTATATCTATCTACAACTTCGCATACATGAATAACTTTGTGATGATGATTATCTCCATAGATTAGTACTTAATGCATAAACATAAAAGAAGACAATATAACATGTATTCTTTGGCATAATTCAGTAATAAACATACATAATGATATATATAACAACAAATAATGAACTCGCACAAATAGTCAATACTTCACCAAAACTTATTCTTTATTAATAAGTATCTTCAATACATACACTTCTCTGACCTACACATCCGGCTGTAGGTGATCTGCACACTCAGCTGCAGACCCTTCAAGGCCTTTGTGCACTCATCTATGGAGGCTTCCCCAAAAATATAGACTCAAGACAGAGAATATGAACAATCTATGCTTATTTAGTTCTTCTATATTCGACAAAGTATTACATCTTATTTATATAGGCTTCCTTACTACAAAACCATTATCCACATACCATGGATCTGAAAAAACAGTGGACTATGTTCATCATGGACAACCTCACTATCTTGTGTCAATAAAGGAGATAGTTCATTGGATGAAGAGGCAAGAGAACATGGAGTATATCCAACCGATGTGGATGTGTTATGAATGGTAGGATACACGGGCGAGTGAGGTCAAGAGGAAGTTATGGTATGAATGTCTTCTTTTCTCGAAGCACATTCCAGATTTGAGTTAGAGTCTTCATGAGGGAAAAAAGGATCGCGTGATGTGCTTGGGTGTTTGTCACAACATATGGAAACACGAGAGTGGTGACTACCCAAGACTGGGGGATGATTGAAATAATTAATTGTACATGATGTTCCACTGTGATTAGCAAATTGAGAATCATTCAAGAATGGAAGCTCATTGTCTTGATGCACACAATTTTGAATCAGAGAGGGGGAATTGATAGTGTCCTCACCTTTCTTCTCCTCTACCAATGTACTATGCTACCTTACGCCTAATTGAAATTTGCACCAACAACTTGAGAATCGAGAGAATGCGTACAACTGGCTGGTGAAATAGATTAATCAAGTGAGTCATGGTACAAGGAGTCATGGCTTGTGAATGATGGAGGATGGCAGAGAAGCATATCAACTTCAAGACTTGAGTCTTGAACAGTGATGTCCTCTTCTGGAATGGAGGAGTGAGTATTGGCTATAGGCTTTCTGAGCCATTTTGGAATTTCCTACATTGAAGCAGGAGACAGCTGAGAAGATGGGATGGGGACATGCTATGAAGATTTTTCGAATTTGCAATCACCGTAAGTGGGAACTGTTATGCAACCAGCTCACAAAATAGAAGAAGAGATAGATAAATGAATTCAAAATAAGCCTCTTCGAGGGGGATACCTCCTTTACATTACACAAATGAATAATTCTTGGATGATTCAAATGAAAAAAAACTCCTTTATATATATAGGAGTCTAAGGGGTAGCAATATAATCAAAGATAACATTAGAATAATAATGTAAAGGAACAATAATAATAGTAGTGGGCTTCTGTGGGGCGCAACAGTAATAATAAAGGGGCTACATTAATAACAATGACGGAATACACTAGTATTATAGGGCCTAACATGGCCCTCTCATTCAAAAAAGTGTTGTCCTCAATCCTTGCATAGTTATGGATGCTTCTATATAATATTCTCATCGTCCCATGTGGAATCTTCCGCGGGTAAGTTCTTCCACTTGGTGAGATACTCTAAAATTGATCAATTTTGTAGCTGTCAAGTTCTTGTTTCCGTGACTGCTTCAGGTTCCAATATGATTTTTCCTTCCTCATCAACTTTTGGAAATATTGTTTGAATTGAGAGTTTGTCAACTATAACCTTCTTTAAGCATGAAACATGGAAAACTAGCTGCACTTGGAAAGATGTAGGAAGCTCGAATTTGTATGTCATAGTACCAATCTTTTGCAACACCTTGTAAGGACCATAATACTTTGGTGATAATTTATTATCCTTCTTAGCTTGCTTGAGGGACATTTCTTTGTATGGTTTTAGCTGTAAAAATACACAGTCGCCTACGTCAAAACTTCTTTCATTATGATGCTGATATGCCTGTTGTTTCATTCTATTCTACACCAAAGTGAGGTTATCATTTAAGATTTGTAGAACTTGTTGTCGATGCTTGATGTGATCATCCACTGCTTGAGCATTAGAATTTTGTCTTAAAGATGATGTGCTGGATGGTGGATGATATCCATAAATATCCATAAATGGGGTCATTTTTGTTGCAGTATGGAAGGAAGTCATATACCACCATTCATCCAGAGGTAAACCGTTGTGTTTTTTTATCATATACAATGAAATGAAGATACCCTTCCAAACATTTGTTCACTATCTTAGTTTTCACATCCAATTAAGGATGATAAGATGAGCTATGAGCTAATTGAGTACCCAGACAAGAAAATAATTCCGTCCAAAAATTTCCAGTGAAAATAGGATCTCTGTCGCTTACAATAAATTTTGGATTTCCATGTAGATTTTCAATTGTTTCCATAAATTCAGTAGCAACAGTACTGGCTTTAAATGGATGAGATAATGCACAAAAGTGTGCATACATGGTAAGTCTATCAAATACAACCATGATGACACTCTTTCCTTCTAACTTGGGTAAACCTATGATAAAATCCATTGAAACATCCTCCCAACATTTACTTGGAATGGATAAAGGTTGTAACAAACCCGGGGTCTTAATTATCTCAACTTTATTTTGTTGGCAAACCAAACATGCTGCCACAAAATCCTAAGTGCCCTCCTAAGGGAGAGGTGTGCAATTCCCAAAGAATATTTAGTTTGAGTTGGGAACTTTTACAAAGGTATAAGTGATATTTGTACCATAATGAGTCATTATTCCAGCTAAATTTATCATATGTACTAGGATCTTGCTACAACTTTTGAATGAGTGCCCACACTTCTTAGTCATTCTTGGATTCATCCCTTGCTTCAGTTATCCAATTTGGTAGGATAATAGAAATGGCACAAATAAATTCTTCCACATCCTCATCCTTTATTGAGAGTGCATCTTTGTGACCCATCTTTTTTGTTCTTCTAAAGGTAATATTTCTTCTAAAAGGTATTTAAGACTATCATGATATTTTTTCACCTTGAAGTGCCTTCCCATTAGGTAAGGTCACCATTTCTTAAGTGCATGTAGTATTGCCAACATTTCCTTCTAATAAATAGCTTTGTGTAAATACTTTCCTTTGATTGGATAACTTTCAAAATAAGTGAGTCTTCCTTCTTTCATTAAAACAACACCAATTCCATTACTTAAGGCATTAGATTCCACACTAAAGGTTTTTGTGAAGTCGGATGTAGCTAAGGTCGGTGCTTGGCACATTGCCTCTTTAAGATGCTCAAATGCCTTAGTTGTTTTTGGAGTCCAAGAAAATGCATCTTTATTTAGTAATTTTGTTAGAGGTGATGCTATTCCCCCACAATTCTTAACAAACTTGCAACAATACCCTACCAACCTAGGAAATCCTTGAAGATGCTTTATGGATGTGGGAATTTTCAATTCCTTAATGGCTTTATTTTTGTTAGGGTCTACCTTAACACCCTCATGAGATACAATATGACCTAGATATTCCACTTCATGTACTCTAAAGAAACATTTAGAGGTTTTTACATATAATTGTTTCTCCTCCAATAGCTTGAGCACCCTATCAACATGGTCAACATGATCCTTCCAAGAAATTTTATATATTAGCATATCATCAAAAAATACTAACAAAAATTCCTAAGGAAGGGTTCGAAAATGGAATTCATCAAACCATGAAATGTAGAAGGTGCATTGGTAAGGCCAAAGGGCATGACCAAAAACTCATAATGACTTTCATGAGTTCTAAATGTTGTTTTAGGAACATCATAAGTCTTCATTCTTATCTGATGATATCCTTAATGAAGATCCAACTTGGTGAAGTAAATTGCTCCATGTAATTCATCCAATAATTCATCAATGACAAGAATGGGAAATTTATCTTTAATTGTGAGCTTGTTGAGCTCCATGTAATCTAGACACATGGTCCATGATCTATCCTTCTTGTGCACCAATAATACTAGAGTAGAGAAATAAGTTTGACTAGGTTGAATTATACCACCCTCTAGCATTTCTACAACAATACGTTCAATTTAATTATTTTTAGCATAGGGATATTTGTAAGGCCTAATGTTTGGAGGAATATTTCCTGGAATCAAATGAATAGCATGATCATGATCAAGAATAGGTGGGAGGCCTTTGGGAGTCTCAAACACCTTGGAATGATTGTCCAAGACTTTTTGGAGATATGGCGAAATAGTTGATTTTGATGTTTGAACCCCTAGTGGGCATAATTGTGCAATTACACCTCATTTTTATTTCTTTAGAAGTGTTTTCATGCTATTAGAGCTAATTATATTTATTGGTTTCCCTACGATACCCCTTAATTTGACCTCCTTTCCTTCCCAAAAAGCATTCAAGAAAAGTTCTTGAAAATTTAAATCTATCGTCCCCAAAGATTGTAACCCGTTGGACTCCTAGTACATAGTGAGCACCAATTCTACAACAAGGATGTTGCAACTCCTGGGCTACCAAATTTACTTATCAACCGAGGTTTCATACAAACTTGTAGGTGATAGTGTTGTATGTGCAAGAAAAAATTGACGGTCCTGCCTGTTGTCACTGTTCAGATGGTGAGAGACCACAAGGGTTCCAAGCTAGACTTATATGGAGTCAGAAGAAGACTGATTCTTTGATGGAAGAGAGGTAAATCTACTTCTAAGGGAGTTACTCTATTGCAATAATGGAGAAGGTTGACATGTAATGCCAAATCACACCATTCCCTAATTAACCATTTAAGAAGCTATGCTAGGCATAAATGCTAAATCAACATGAAACAAATGCTTCTATCTAAGTTGTATAAGTTAGAAGCATCAAACAGCACTAATGTGCAAGTAAAGAGACTAAACTAAATCTGTTTTTTCTTTTTTGGTCTTTTTTATGCAAAATCATGTATGCAAACTAATTGTTCGTGTGGATGTGGTATGATATTTAAGGATGGAAGGAAGGGTTATGAAATGGTTGGATGGTGAGGAGGACTCCTGGGAGGCTTTTACTGACTTCCTATAGGTTTTCCATCAATTCGGCCTCAAAACAGGCCGTTTCGGGAAAACCTACAGGATGTACTAGAAACCTACAGGATGATCCTATAGGAATTATAGGAAACCTACAGGATAAAATTGAGAGCTAAATGTGCGGTGTTGGAGGTGATGGGATGCCTAGGAAAGGTGTGTGATGGGTGGAATGGTGTGGGATAAGGTCTAGGATCTCACAGGAGTCAATATCCAAGATAATACATGGATAGATTCACTCAATATTCTTGGAGGAATGTCTATGAAAAATGATGAAAAACTAGTGAAGGTGATGGTGAAAACAAGGGATGGCTAAGGTAGATGAAGTGGAAGGTGGATGCTAGCTATGCAGTCTTAGTCTCCTCTTGAATCACCTGCTTTGCATAAAACATGTGTGTCTTCCAAAAATCTATGCAACAAGATACATTTTCATAAACTAGAAAAGCATAATTAATGAATCAACTTCCTATACTATGCACGAAGAAAGTTGTTGAAATGAATGAAAGCATGAATGGGATCTATTACAGAAATGGAGATGAAAAATATGAAAATGGAAATCTACCTTGAAAAACTAACCAAGTACTAATTAAAGACAACAAACTCCAAAGCTCATAAATGAACTAGAAATCTATGTTTTTGGGGCTGCTTAAGGGTCCCTTCCTCAAATCATGATCCTAGAGGGAGGAAGTGAGGCCAAGACTCCTGCTAACAACCTTGTGGTGATCCTCTTTATCCTTGCTAATATTCTAATTTGAAATAAGGCACAAATGGAAGAAAACTATTAAACAACCAATCTAATCTACATTACTTGTAATGGAAATGCATCTAAAGAGAAAATTAATAGTGAAGCTATGAATCTACACTAAACATACATGTACAATAAAGAGGGGCCTTGGCTACTAGGGTTGGGCCCTAACCCAAGAGCTTCATCCCTCTGAGTTAAATCAGTGCTGGGTCAAAACAAAACTCATTCTTATTACCAAAACATCAAATTACATCAATAAAACTTTCATAAGTCTTGCAGCTCGAAAATAGATTATAGTTTTACAATAAAAACCCAAAATGCATCCAAAGAGAAAATTAGAAGTGAAGCTATGAATATACACTAAACATACATGTACAATAAAGAGGGGCCTTGGCTACTAGGGTTTGGCCTTAACCGAAGAGCTTCAGCACTCTGAGCTAACTTAGTGCTGGGTCAAAACAAAACTCATTCTTATTACCAAAACAACAAATTACATCAATATAACTTTCACAAGTCTTGCAGCTCGAAAATATATTAGATTTTTACAATAAAAACCCGAATCCTACTGAGGTCCTAGGCCTCTCTACTTATACATCTAAATTACCCAACGACTTCCTTAAAATTACGGAGGCTCGGCTCCCAAACTAGAGATAAATTGGTGCTTTGTCTCCCACTTTCTCGGTTGCCTTCCATTCCTCATGATTTGGTTGTTTGCACTCCGAGCTGATGTGATGAATGGAGGAATATTTGAATGGAGGAGTAGTAAATGAGGAGGATTTACCTCCTATAATCCATCTCCCTTGTCCCATTCGAGTTTTGAACTTAGTATTTGCCAAAATTCCTTGATTTTCTCCTTTAATCCTGCATTCAATGCATATTAGTCCACAAAGCATAATATCCAACTCCAACTCACCTCGTAAACAAAATATAGTCAAAAACATGTAATAAGTTATGAGAAAAGTTGGTTTGACTAAGCTAGGAGGTGAATTAAGGCCCATATAATTACCCAATGATGAGGCTCATCATCACCCCCCATTGAAAGTGTTGCTCATCCTCTAAGCAACTTAATCAATATCCATATCCTTCATGGATCTAGTGGACTCTCTGACATCTGATGCCTCTGATGTGGTCTCCTCTTCTTGTTAATAGAAGCCTGCTTTCTTTTCTACCTCATCCCATTGCCTCTTTTCTTCTTCTTCTTTTCTCCCTTCCAGCATCCCTAAGAGTAGTGGTGGACTGAGTTTTAGGCCAATCCAATTGACCTTCAACCTTTGCATAGATTTATTATACATAGGTGTCCTATTGAGTGCCTCTCTCAACCTTTTGAGGAGAGTGATACTCCCTTATCTTTAAGTTGTATGGTAGTGTGTTCCATCTCCTCAGGCAAGCATGTATACTATCATCTCCTAGCAACCTCAAAATGTCCTCAAAAAGTGAAATTTCTTGCTCTTGGGCAACAAGATATCTAGGTGCCAGCTAAGGATCATTTGCAATCAAATTATGGGTACTAATGAGGGCCATGGGATTTGATTGTCTAGCTCGGATCATAAGAGGTTCAGTTTGATCTCTTGCCAATATTTGTTTCATCTCTACCGCCTTTGACTCGTCATGGTTGATCCATGATGCCAAGGCCATTAGTTGTAAATCTTCTATCTTGGCATTAGGTTCCCATACATTCATTTCTGTGAGGGCCATATTGTGCAAATAAAACTCAGCCATTTTGACCCTATCTTCTAGTGTACTTTGACCATAAAAATTAATAAACTACCTATAGTCCTGAAATGGTATGGTGCCTCTCTGTGCTAGGGTCTTAATCTGAAACTCCAGCCATTGTTCTTTGAGGTTGAGAGCATAGGATTTAGCTAGAATCCTACACTGGATTGCTTATAAAGAGAGACTGGCCATACATGCCAATTGATTCTCTCTTTCCTGTAGTTGTCCCCTCAACCATGCATTTTCTGTCTCTAGTTGATTTCTCATTATAGATTCTCTGTCCCTCAACCCACTTAGCTCTCTTCCCATCTCCTTTAGTTTCTCTTACATGTGCCTAATGTCTTCCACCGCCTTTGATTTGGCGATCTTCATCCATCGGTGAGTTTTGGCCCTCTCCTTCTCAAGCTCGAAGAACAGTGGGATGGCAAATTTTTGAGGTATGACCCTGCCTCCTTCAATAAACCGGTAATAGAAATCTAGGTTAGGTTGGGGGCTAGGTTCTTTTGTCTCTAGGTCCTCTTATTTAGCTTCTTCTTGCTCCCCTATCTTCCTTTCCCATTTCTGTGCCTCCTGTAGATTCAGTAGAGTATCCTGTAGGACTGTTTTTTCTTTTTGTAGATTTTGTTGTGTATCTTGTAGGATTTCCTTTCCCTTGGAGGAAATTGATCTAGTAGTAGGCCTTCTCACATAGGTGATAGGGGACTTAGGGGAAGGAATTTTCTCTTTTTTGTGTGGGGGATTCTTCAATCACAATAGGAATTTTGGTTGATGTTTGGGGTTTCCCCTGTCTTATTCTTGTGCTCTTTTTGTCCTAAAATATAATGGGGTATGCCTCTACCTCTTTCCTTTTTGCTTGATTGGGGTGTTAAGAGAAATGAGGGAAGTTGCTACCTCCCTCGCAGTGGCTTATGGAGACACCCTAGGTGACTCCTTTTTATTTTATGTCCCCTCTTTTCCATTTCCTTCTTCCTCTATGTCCTTCCTGTCTTCTTCTTCTTCTAGATCTTCGTCATCTCTATCAGTTTCCTCCTTAACATCCTCCTTCTCTTCTCCCTTTTCTTGTTCATCTTCATCATTTTCTTATGTGTCATCTCCTTCTTCATCCATCTCATCATCATCTCCTTTTGTATCTTCCTCTTCCTGCTTTGCTTCCTCTTCACTGACATTAGGACTAACATCATATATGAGAGCTTTGACGTCGTCCTCTGCTAGCATGTCTATGGAAACTAACCATGTTATAGGAGTTCTGAGTTTCTAGAGGGCATCTTTTATAAGGATCCTAATTCACCCATGGTGAGCTAAGTGTTGGGAATTTCCCTCCTTCGCTTTGATGCTTGAGTATATGAGTGATTGAAATAGGAAGTATGGTATGTTGAGCCTTTGGCGTGGGGGTGTTTCTGCTCCAAATCTCAATTCTTCAAGGATCTAAAATGATAGCCATTGACCACACTATGCCTACCCTCACACGAAATGTATTTGATCATTTGGTAGCTTACCTCATTCCATGGATATGGCAAACTTTCCATCCTTACTTAATTTTTTTCCTCAATGGGTTCCTCACCTTCTAAAAATAATTTTCTTTTGGCAAGTTCGCTATCTTCGTTGTCTTCTTTCCTCCATGGTATTCCTAGGGGAAATGTGGTGACTCTGTTGATGAGCTCCGGGGTGAAATATATAGAGAGGCCCCTTATTAAAATAGTGGCATGGATTCTGGTGAGTCAAGTGAGGGAGAGAGCAAATTCTTGAGCCACCTCATCATCATACCCTGTAATTTTTTCGAACAACCCCATCCAATTTGTCTTGTGAAGATTTCAAGCACTTGGGGATGTTGTTGGATTCTCACAGTGTTGGTGGGATCCCTCCTATTAAACCCTCCTGTTATCTTGTTGGTGAAGTTTGAGGAGATGAGAGGGTCGAAACAATTTTGAAATGCATAACTAAAACAGAAATGACTGTGTATGTAATTCCCTTACACAATTGCTAAATTCACTCAAACTTAGAGGATTCCTAGTTCAATTACTTGTAAATATGGATGTAATTATAGACCCTACCTCTTTAGATTGTTTCTATTGGCTAACTCTCATGATATCCCTTCTAAACTCTTCTCTACCAATATTGTAGACAGTCTCTATGTATCCTGTAGGAATTCCTGTGGATGATCCTGTAGGAATTCCTGTGCAATCCCGAAGGAATTCCTGTGGAGTAAAATGATGGATTTTTTCTTTCAGTGGGTTTCCCAGGTACGAGAGTGACCTGAGAGAGTGAGTTTCGAGGAAGTGAAATGTATGAATGCATGGGAATGATGTTTTATTTCCTCTTATGGTGATTCAGAGTGAGGTGGTGTGTTGGCAGCAAAGGTACGTTTCCATTTTTGGACCATTACTCCCCACTACCACCTCATCATTCCCCACTCCTCGTAATCAGCTCCCACCTCATTCATCCATAATTTAATCACTTTTGTCCTACTCCCTCTCTATCTTTGAGTTGGTTGTTGCCACATGTGAGAGAACACCCTGTTGTATATATGTTTACTGAACAAAGGTGGCTAATTTAACTCGCCACCTTTTTTCTTATAAATCAACCATATCGCAACCCTTACATTTTTTTGACTACATGATGCATATCAGAGAGTCAGCGGGATACTTACCTATGGTTTCCATGATATGTTGCAGTTGTCGAAGACCAGGGGTGCTGTTGTGTGTATTTGTTGCATGCTATTCTTCTTCCTCCTCTTGATGTCTGCTAATGGATTCTTTGTTTGTGTAGGTACATGTGGTTGAAGATATGATGTTGCTACTTTGGAGCACCTAGATCATCATGCTAGAGACATGTTGTTGGTATGACTGGTATTCTATGGGATAGGCTGCTACAGGATGTCCTATAGTTGCTTCTCCCTCAGAACTATTCATCATTCTTTTTGTTGGGGTTGTGAGGATGGTGACATGGATGGAGAGATAGAACGGGAATGTGGAGGGCAAGGAATGTTTAGGTGATGCTCTTTATTCCTCTTTGTTTCCCCTTTTTCGAAGAATGGAAAAAAATACTCTCGAAACTGATTTTTTTTTTTTTTTTGTTGACTGGTGAGTGCAGGGGTGATGATGGTGGACAAGGTGTGGTGATTGATGATGAATAGGGTGAATTTTAGTGGCCTATAAATTCATTCATTTTTCTTAGGAATCCTTCCTGTAGGATTTCTAGGTCACTGTAATTCCTACAGGATCATCCTGTAGGTTTTTAGGGGATCCTGTAGGAATACAGGGGATCCTGTAGAAAACACAATCCCTTTGTAAACTGAAGCAATAGAGTGAAAAAATGATAGAAATGATGGAGGAATGAATGGTAATGAGTGGAAAAATAAATATGTGAGTGACAGGGTTCTCTTGGTGATCCTCCTTATCTCCTTGACCGTCCTTCTTAGTGACCTGTGAATGGAAATTTCATGATTTTTTTTAATTAGTTTTTTTTTTTGAAAAACAACTACGCTGTCTCTGAGAGGTTTTCACCCTAGCTGTTTTCCCTGGGTGCCTCAGGAGAGGTTTTCACCCAGATATCTTTCTTATTCACTTTTTTTTTTACACCACTAAGCCGCCTCAAGAGGTTTTCAACCCAATGATCAGACTTAAGCACCTCATAGAGGTTTTCACATAAGTCCTTATTATTTTTTCTTTTTCTTAGTGATTTTATGAGGGAGGAGCTAGAACTTGCTCCACTATCATCACTATTTCATTGATATCATCAAGGAACTCTTGTTTTGATAAAGGTCTCTTATAAATTTTCAATTGGTGTCCATTAACAAGCAAAGGAATGGCCTCTTCATCTATGGTTCTAATTTGCACTGAGCCATTATCATGACATATTTCCACAACATAAGGTCCCAGCCATATTATCCTTAACTTGCCCTTGAAGTCTTTATACATCAAACCGTATAGCAATGCCTAGTTCCCTTCCTAAAATTGCTTCTCTTTGATGTTTTTATCATGCCAAATCTTCCAATGAAGTTGAGCTACCTCTGTATGTAGGAGGGCCTGCATTCTGAATTCATCCAAACCATTCAACTGGAATAATCTCTTTTTCTGTGGACTTTTGAGATCCAGATCTAGTTGGGTTCCCACCCTTAATGTGTTATACTCAAATTCAATGGACAGCAAGGCCATTTTTCCATAGACCAACTCATAGGGTGTGAATCCAATCGTGGTCTTCCATGTGGTATTATAGGCCCAAGTGCACTCAACTAGTCTATCCACCAAATCCTTCCTGTTGATGCTTACCACTTTGGTCAAGATGCCCTCCAGTGCTAAGTTGGTCACCTCCACTTACCCATTAGCTTGTGGATGATAGGGAGTGGAGGTCCTATGTTTGATCTTGTGACGGCTGAGTAGGTCTTCAATCATGTTGGAGGTAAATTTGTTGCCTTGGCCTATGACCGGCTCTCTAGGGTACCCAAATTTGTAGAATGCATTCTCCCTTAGGAACTCAACCACCTTCTCCTCTGTTTCTACCTTAATTTCCTTGATTTCAGCCCACTTAGTCCAATAATCAATGCACCCAATAATATATTGTTTTTTCTTGGAAGGAGGGTCAATAGGCCCAATGAAGTCCATGCCCCACTTGTCAAATGGCTCGAATGTCACTTGAGGATGCTGAGGCATTTCATCTCTTGGAGTAGGCCTTCCCATCCTTTGGCGCCGATCACACTGAATAGTATATTTTCACACATCCTGATCAAGAGTGGGCCAATAATAACCTGCTTGTAACACTTTGAATGCTGTCCTCTTTGCTACAAAGTGGCCTCCACAAGGCCCATCATGACAGGTCAGGAGGATCTCAAAGACTTCCTCGTCCCTCACAGACCTTCGCAAAATTTATTTTGGCCATGTTTGAAGAGATTGCCCCCAATCCAAGTGAAGGGGGCACTCTTCCTTACTATCTTGCTCTTTTCATTAGGGACAACTTTGGTGGGAACTATGCCGATACCAAATAGTTTGTTATATCAGCAAACCATGAAGAGAGAACTGAAATAGAAAATAAGTGCTCATTCGGTAATTGGTCATCAACCATTCCTTCTTCACCTGTAGGCAAATTTACTCTATACAAAAAGTCTGCAACAACATTTTCCTTACTAGGCTTATCAACAATGGTTAGATCAAACTGTTGTAATAAAAGTAACCATCTTATAATTCAAGCATTCACATCTAGTTTGTTCATTAAATATTTTATTGCAGCATGGTCAATATGCACAAATATTTGATAGCCTATAATATAACGCCTGAATTTTTTTAATGAATGCACAATAGCCAGGAGTTCCTTTTCAGTCACTATATAATTTAGTTGAGCCTTTGATAAATTCTTACTGATAAAATAGATAGAATAAGGGAGTTTTTCATCTATCTGACTAGGGCTTCTCCTATGGCTTTATGTGAGTCATCAACATGAATATTAAAGGGGAGGGCTCAATTTGGGTCTTGGAGAATTGATACAGTGGCTAACTTATCCTTTAGGATGTCTAAGGCCTCTTGACAGCTTTTCGACCATATAAACTCAGAGTCTTTGGCCAACAGACCAAATAAAGGAGAGGCCAACTTGCTGAAGTCCTTTATGAATCTTCGTTAGTATCCAGCTAACCCTAGGAAACTTCTAACATCTCTTTGATTTTGAGGAGGTTGAACCCTTTGGATGATAGCTATTTTTTTTGGGTCCACCTGCAGTCCTTGCTAAGATATTGAATGACCTAACATGATCCCCATAGCCGTTAAAAAATTCACATTTTTTAGGACTGAGAGACAGGTTCATTTCAATGAATTTGTGTAGCACTTTGCCTAGGATAGACAGGGCTTCTTGAAAATCACAGCCATAAGGTGTAAAATCATCCATATAAATATCCACCGCATCATGGACTAATTCGGCGAAATGCTCAAGACTACTTTCTGGAAAGTGGCAGGAGCATTGCATAGGCCAAAAGGAAGGACTGTATAGGCAAAAGTACCCCAAGGACAAGTGAATGTGGTTTTATCCTGGTCTTCTGAGCAGATCTGGATTTGGTTGTATCCACTGAATCCATCTAAGAAAGAGAAAAACCTTTTCCCTGCCAGGCCATCTAGCACTTGGTCAATGAAGCGTAGAGGAAAATTATCCTTCTTTGTGTCATTGTTAAACTCCCTATAATCGACACAAATTCTCCACTTACCATTTTTCTTGGGAACTAACACCAAAGGAGAGACACACTCACTATCGGAGATAGGGTAAATGAATCTCACATCTAGCAGTTTTTGCAGTTCTTCTTTGACTATATCTTTAAGAGCTAGATTCATCCCCCTTTGTGGTTGTTGGACCGGCTTGCAACTTTCATTGATGTATATGTGGTGAGTACACACTGAGGGGTGTACTCCCTTCGTTTCTTTGTAACTCCAAGCGAAGGCTTCTAGATTTTCCTTTAGCATGTTGCGCAACTTCTCTTCTTGGAGAGCAGAAAGAGATGGATTGATTTTCAAGGTTCTCTTCGGGCCGAACTCTATGGTTTTGACACGGAGTGGGTTGGAATCAACCAAGCATAAGTCAATTGATGATTGTTCTAGGTTTCCCTTACTACTTCTTCTAAGGGAAATGAACTGGGATTTGGACATTGGAGTAGGTGTTCAATCAAGTCATCCTCATCCTGATGTCCTCCTCCCATGGTTGCTTCTAAAGTATAAAGTTTGGCAGAATAAACTTCATCTTCTTCCTCCTCCTCCAACCATAAAGGTAAGTCATTCTATAGAGAAGGTTGAGCAGGAGGGTATAGGACTAACTACTTGGACATATGCCCATTCTTGATGGTCATATTCCCAGCTCTGCAGCTAATGTAAGCATCAACAATTGCCAACCATGGTCTCCCAAGGATGAGAGGGTAACCAGTAAGCTTAGCCTTAGGCTGGAGAACTAGGAAATTTGAAGGGTATTGTTATGAAACCAGCTCACAAAAAGATAGAAAATAGAGATCCACGCCTTAGAATTCAGCCTCTTCGAGGGGGCAACCTCCTTTACATCACATAAATGAACAATTCTTGGATGATTCAAATG
>APFE030933840.1:508786-536235 GCA_000404065.3 Pinus taeda
AAATAGGGTGCTAGGGGTCATTTGAGATCATAAGATATTTGGATCTTTGGCTAAATAAGTTCTCTTGTAAATATTTTCTGGTGCTAATAAAGAAGACTTTGGGGTCAAAATCTTGCTGGTGTTACTCTCTTAATGTGCTGTGAGCAAAATTTATTTCTGCATATTTTAATTTTCAGCTGTTAATGACAGCTTAATGAAGAGTATTGTTGAGCATAGGTATCTTGTTCACATGCTAGGGTTTTAGTAGTATTAGGATTTCTGATGTAATGGCAGGTATCTCCATTGTGTTTGAGATTTAGTACTTCTTTTTCTCTCTTATTTGACGGTTGAAGTGAGTTGTGCAGGAAACCCTTGAGGATTAGTGGGCGTCAGGGGAAGTTCTAGGCTGAACCAGCCAACTCCCACAAGCATTTTTTGCAGGGCCTAGCTAGTTTTGACCCTGGGTTAATCATCTAGTTTGTGTTATTTACCTGAGAGATTTCTGAAGCATTTTATTAGTAAATCTGAAGTTTTTCTGAAAATTCTTGGAAGATAACTGACAAATCTGGCTTTATAGAGCTGTATTTTTTGAAGTTTTTGATAGTTTTGCAGGGTTTCTTTTTAAATTTTTGTATATATTCTCAGGGTTTTGTCTGTCATTTGCAGGTTGCAGATCTGTGATAGATTTTTTCTTATGCACATATGATATTAGGGTTTGCCTTTCTTCTGCAGATTACAGGTGCTTTGGGAGCAGAGAAAATCATATATAAAATTTCGTGGAGAGCATCAGTGATTTGGGCAATCTGTTTACTGTTGCTTCAGTTCTTATTTTTTTTTTTTTGGGAGAAAATTTGAAATTTTGGACCTGCACTTCTC
The DNA here is from genome assembly GCA_000404065.3 of Pinus taeda. NCBI lineage: Eukaryota > Viridiplantae > Streptophyta > Pinopsida > Pinales > Pinaceae > Pinus > Pinus taeda. Next base: position 509,642 of record APFE030933840.1, read on the forward strand.
CACTTCATTGCTGCCAAACATCATTACACTTGCAGGCAACAGTGAAAACAAGCGTGGATTCTCTGAAGACGCCCATGCAGACTCTTGTGCGTTCCATTCTTGCCATTGCTCCTGCCGTCTACCAAATCCAGCAACTATATCTACTCATCGCCCAGCATATTTCAACAACAGCTTCCCTTTCACGTTATTCCTCCAGCATTCTTTTCCCTCGTTGTTCCTTCATCCTACACTGCACCTGCATGAAACCGCTACCATACACTGCGTTTGGCTCCCATCATCCCGCTACCATACACTGCCTCTGGCTCCCATCATCGAATCCTCTTGCAAATTTCGCTGCCCAATCCTGTCCTCAACGCACCTGTAAAAGACTGTAATATTACCTGCGTGGGGCTAGCTTTTCACGCTGCTGCTCGTTCCAGCCCATCCGCTGCTCTTCGTGCTAATCTCTGCCGCCGTCCAGCCTGCAAATCCCTGCGTTCACGCGTCTTCTTCAACAAATTCCGCAGCCGTTTTCTTAAACCTGCAAGAACACGTCCTAATTTTGTCTTACGGGCCAGGTATCCGCATTTGGAGCGTGAAAAGGTTTAAAAAAAGAAAAAAAAAATTGTATGCATAAGTCATTTACCTGCTGCAGTCGCCTTTGGGTTCAACGTGAATGCGTTTCAGAAATTTTATGCTTTGGCTTTAGGAGTATAGTTTAGCGTTTTGAATTGTATATATATGCTACGTTTTGATTTTAGGTTCAGTTTTATTTTGTTTGATGGCATACGTTTAGGTTTAGTCTACAATTAGTTTTCATTTGTTTTGTTTTAGTTTTATTTAAATGCGTTTTTTTTTTTTAGGGTTTTGATTTTATTTAAAAGTTAAAAACGTTCATAAATAAAAAAAAGGGGGTTAGGGTTTAGCTTTTAGTTTTTTTTGGATTTTAGATTTGATTTTAGAATAGATTTAAATTAGTTGTCTTTTTTTTTAATTTTAATTTTTAGGCTTTATTTTAAAATAAAAAAATAAAAATAAATAAATAAAATAAAAATTTCTTTTATTTAGACTTTAGATTAAATGTTTGTTTAATTTAGATTTTAAATCTTAAAATTTTATTTTATATTCATCGTGGAAATTTTTGGAAATCTTAGCCTGGAAAATTTTATCGCGTTCTATTTTTCTTGCGGAGGCTAAAATTTTGGGATTAATGTTTATCTGGCATGCTTGAATATAATATCTGGTTAATGTGCATCTTTCGAAGCTTATTTTTAGATTGTCAGATCATCGTTAAAAAGATCGTGAATTTACTGGATATCTTGCATCGTTCGAAGTTATTTAATGATAAATGATTACTGTGCACAGTTTATATCTCTGCAGCATCTGGTTATCAATCGTTTAAACATTAACTCCACAAGGCACTGGTCTTTTAACTTAACAAAATCAATCGAGTGCCCGTTTCCTTTCGTGTCTCCCAAACCAACTGGTTCACAGTTGGTCTTCCAATTTCCTACAGGGTCTACCCTCCTTAGCCGCAGGAGACAGGCTTAAACGGAGAGATCGGGGATCAGAGTGACAGCCCCCGGTCTGAGCGTTGTCGTGCTAATCTGTGCGACAACACGCAACACTCCATACTCCAAATTGGGCTCCTCTAGATTCTTGTCCCAAATCAACAGGTCTTTATTAAACTTTGCATCTTCACAGTAATGGGACAACAATCGCAAGTTGTAATGAACATAAACCTAGCTCTTTGCCCGGTTTAAACTCAACCTGTTCCTTTTAACACTGTGGATGAAAGGATAAGAGCTCCAACACCTTTCTGCAGAAGAAGCGTTTACCACCTATGATAGCACTTGCAATGCCAAAGTCTGTAGAAGTGGAGTACCCCCTCCATGCATGTTCCACCACTCAAGAGAAGAAAAAGTCTCTTGATCTTTAATTGCATACATGCTCCCAAATGGACCAGTGTTAAGCGTATAGTTGCTCACCTGTCTCCGTACCAATGCAGCCTCCCCTTCATCAGGGATTAATTTACTCAATGCAACCATATATTTTCTGTGAACCTCTTGATCTTGGTGTGGTTTTCTCCTGCTTCCCCCCCAGGTGCTGGTGTTGAAAGCCATGATGGATGATAGTATTTAGGTGTCAAAACATATGCTAATGCATGCAATTGAACATTTAGCATTCCCATCGGTTTTCCACCTCTGCACGAATATAATTGTACAAGGTGGTATCTCTAGGCTCAACAATGTCTTTAATTTGCCCGAACATGCTATCCATTTGCTCATACACCTCCCCAATTACTGGTCGATCTGAATCTGCAAACTTGATCATGTAATAAATTGGTTTGGTGAATTGCAAAACATGTTTAACATGTTCCCAAAAGTAACTGTCAGGAACAGTGTCCTTGACTGCTTTAGCACCATCTATGTCAGTCTTAATTTCATCCCATGATTCAGCACACACCAGATTAGTTAAAGCTTGTCTCACCTTCACTAGCCGCCTAAAGGTGAGGTAATAACTAGCAAATCTTGTCTTTGCAAGTTTAAGCAACTGCAACTTGAAGTGCCATAGAAGTAGTTTACCCTTGTATGCCCTGTGATGAATTTAATGAGTTGCTTCTCTCTCTTGTAAAGCTCAGTAATCCACCCACATTCTTTGTGCTTCACAATATCATGCATCAAAAGGTTCAATGTGTGAACCGGGCACCCAGACCAAAAGATGTGTGGATAAGTATGCTCAATAATTTTTCCTGTTGCCTTACAATTTGCTGCATTATCTATGATCACTTGAACCACATTATTCGGACCAACATCTTTGATTGATTTCAATAGGAGATTTGCAATGTTTTGTGCAGATGCAGTGATGGAGGAGGAGTCATGACATGTAATAAATACTACACCACTAGAAGAAACACCAAGAACATTTATCAATTGTCGATTTCTAATATTTGTCCACCCATATGATACAATGGATACCCCAGAATCTACCCACTCATTTGTAAAACGTGTCAAAGGTCTTTGAACCTTAGCTTTTTCTCTTTCTAATAACATTGTTCTAGCTTTCTCATAGTTGGGGGCCTTATATCCTTTTGGGGCTTCATTGATGGCCTTTACCATTTCATGCCAATAGAGAGAGCGAAGCACATTGAATGGTACACTGCAAGCACAAAGAAAACGGACTATCTTTCCATCCACATCATCCCTCCCAGCAACATTAAGGAAATCCCCTATTGTTTTTCTACCTCCAAAGCTTGCAGAAGTACCATGAGGAGATGAGCTCCCAAATTTAGAGGTTGCACTTGATTCAGAATGAGTTTTTTGTTTCTTGTTTTTTTGTTGTGCAGCCTCCCCTATTTGGACGTATTTTCTTCTTTCTTCAGTTGAAATGTTTGGGCAAATTTGTACCCCCACAAGACCCTTTTTTCATCACTGTCCAGCACCCCACAAAGCTGCCTCCTTACACGGGTATATGAACCACAATATGGTTTTCTTCCATGACAACCATGAGGGCACACAAATTTGTAAGTTCCACCACCCTTTCCCCCATCAAGTTTGGTCACATAGTTCCACAAAGGTGTTAATGCAACTTTCCCATCTAGTGTTTCAATTTCCCCTTCAGGTACATCCTCTTCGTCTTCAAACCCTTCCTCCTCATCATACATTGGGTCACTTATATTGGGACCACTGTCCTCTTATGTTTCTTCCCTTCTATTCCTATTCCCCCTTGCCATCATTAAAACCAAGAGTGGAATGATACATAGAAGCCAAAAGAACACCATCTTGGAATATGAATATAGGTGGTGGACAACCTGCAAGTAAAGGAGCAAGTAGAAACAATGGGAAAGAGTAGGAGAGGGAGGAGAAAAATACAAAAAAATGTCAAAAAAATAAGGGAGGTTGGGGTTTGAACTTACCTCTTTAGCTCTTGTAGATGAAGTCCTCCAAGCTCTTGCTCGAAGCTCCTCCTCCTTCTCCTAGCTCCTCCTCCTTCACTCCTCCAAGCTCTCCTCTCTTCTCCTCTCCTTTCCTCTATTCTCTTCTCCTCTCCTCTCTTCTCCTCTCCAACTCTCTTCAACTCAAAGTGAGCAAATGAGGAATAAATGGGGGCTTTATTCCCTTCATTCCTCACCTTAACCTCACCCTAACCTCACCCTAACCCACCCCCTTTATACCAAGTCAACAAAAATTAAAAAAAACTGAATTTCGGCACAGCGCGGCCTTTTCTGGAAGCGTACAGAAGCGTACGGGAAGCGTGTGCTTCTCCCTTCGAAGCAACATGATTCGTACGCCCGAAGCGTCGTATGAAGCGCACTTCGGACGTCTGGAATCACGCTTCCAAGCCACGCTTCGGAAAATTCTGGGAAGCAGCAAAATCAGGAGGAAGCGTGCTTCCGTCAAAGCTTCCTAGACGCATCCACATGGGACGCGCTTCCAAACTTGGAACCGCGGGGGGCGCTTCCTGCAACATTGCTTTGCCTACAAAATATACAACCAACATGATACTTAACTCACCTAGGCTTACTCATTTAGCCATGGTTCTCTACAGTTGACCAGCTATCCTTTACAACCAATTGTTAACCTCGTTTATCCCTCTACCAATCCTTTGGTCTACTAGTTCCAACTTCTACTAGCCCTATCCAAACCTCTGTTAGCTCCCCTTTGTTGCTAAAACCTTCCTTTTCCAACCTTCACCACCTTTGTTTTGTCCTTGGCCTAGGGTTCTAGGCTTCGGCTTGCCCTAAAAGGTATCCCTTAGCCCTCCTAACCCTATGGTTTGTCTTGATTATCACACAACACCTCCTCGACCACGCTTTCCTAGGTTTGCAACCACTTTCCTAGCTAATGACCTCCTTATTGGCACCAACGAGCTACTATACAACCCTCAACCAAACTCAATCTCTCTTGTTTAGCTATGGCCAGCCCTAAGCTCAGGCTTGGTCCTCCCTAATGAGCACTCAACCCTTGTTGTGACCTCCTCTTAGCTAATCCTCGGCATATTACAGACCTTCAAACAGGCCTGGACTTCCACAGACTTGCAACCTTGTTCTTGGCTATCCAAACAACCCTTGATCAAACCTTAGAACCACATACCAACTCTCAGATCTAGGGCACGACCCTCTGTACAACTTTGTGACCTAATCTCTAGCAACAAATCTCATCTAGCCCTAATCAACTCCCCTTAACCATAGTACCAATCTTCCATGAGCTATTTTCGGCCTCCATGTTGAGGCAACACCTTGACTCAACCTCCTTCAGCTAGTTGCGGCTTCTCTAGGGTTGTCTAGGCTAAGTCTATTCTTGTTAGCTTTTGTTTGGGGTAGTAGCGAACAGGTGTTCTAGTCTCTATGGTGCCTAAGAGGCTAAGGAACACGAGATCTCCAAAGCCCATAAAAGGTTTAGCAAGAGAAGACTTGGAAACACCGCAATTAAATTAATTAGCCAATAACTAAATATTTCCTACGTCTAACTTAGGAAAACTGGTTAATTAAAGTGAATTAATTAAGGAAGTTCAATTTTGCTCTGGAGAAACTGGAAAAGTTAATTGATGGATTCAAGATGATCTTAGCCATCGGTTAGGAAGTGATCATGGCCATTGAGACTCCAATGAGAGATTATAAGAGCAGGTTAACGGGTTTGGAGAACCAACATCGAGTGAGTTCAAGCATTTCAACTTACCTAGTTGCAGGTATTCGGCAAGGGCGCAATTGAAGCTAGGGAAGCATCAAAGGCAAGGGATCGACAGGGATTTGGGAGCAGGAGTCCGAAGGAGATTTCATCAATACTTTCCAGTGTCCGAGAGACAGGAAGAGGAGGCTAAATTATCTGTAGAAGGCGTCGTATTCAACCAGTGCAAGTAGGTAGTTGACATTGCGACTGGCAAAGGAGCTTGTTCAGTGAGCCAGATGCCAGATCTATCATCCAAAGGCAGAGGGAGTAGGCCTAGAGCAGTCCAAGAGGCAGGACAACTTGCAGGAGGGAGATTCCAAAGGCTGAACGAATTTCCAGAGGCAACAATGCGCATTTCCCAGAGGCAATGCTAATAACCTGGAGAAGGGATATGACGTGTACTTCTATGGGAAGAAGACGTTCATCAAACACCAAAACTTGAATAAGGTGAAGCAGATTGGAGTTCATAGCAACAAGTTATACAAGTTGTAGCTTGACTCTCCAAAGGAACTAGTTAGCAGTAGCAACAGTAGTAGTAGTAACAATGGTAGAGACCTAGGTGTTGATTTGGGGTAGCATCGGATGTGCTCTAGCCACAAAAACTGATGGAGAGGCTAAAGCACATGAGATCTCCAATACAAAAAAATGGTTTGGGCAGATTCTAAACAGTTTGGGAGATATTAAAATAATTAATAATTTTAATGGAGTCCCTAAGTCTCAACTTAGGGAAAATAAAATATTAATGTGAATTAATATCAAACTGTGTTAGAAGGATCCAAAAGTCACGGATCAAGCCAAAGTTAATCTTAGTCATTGATTAGGGACTTACTCTCGGCCGTTGAATTGTCAATGAAAAAACTATAAGAGGAAGCTTGAGGGTCACTTGGAGAACACACCGAGTTGATCAAGAATTCGTTTTTCTGGGCCAGGGCTTGCTGAGGAAATTGAAGGAGTGATCAGAGTTGCAGCTGAGGGGCAGTGAATACAAAAGCAGAGAGGCAGAGAGGGTACTGGGAACATCAACGCAGAAGTTGGGAGAGAGGGACGTAGAGCCAGCTAGAGGCCACGCAGAACCAGTCAGGGCCCATGCAGACGCAGCCAGGAATTGCGCAGTGCCAGAGAGAGCCCGCATGGGTGACGCAGAGGCTCTAGAGGCTGACATAGTGTCTACAAAGGCTGACGCAGGGCGAGCTAGGCTAACGTTGGGCTGACACTAGGCCAGAGAGGCTGACGCAGTCCCTAGAGGCAGACACTGGAGATTTCGTGGGGCAAATTGGAGCTAAGAGTTGTGGGATTATTCATTCGGGGTTTTAGGCGGAATATTTGTCTCCGACTGAGAGGTACTACTGCCGAGATCATTCTGTGTTGGGTGAGCAGGTTTGGCACCCAGATTGTATTTTGAAACTGCTTAACAATAAAACCCTCAGATAGCTGCACCAGTTTTCCCGCATTGGGTTTTTCCGGGGACATTAGCCCAAAAATAACAGTGTCACTTGTGTTCTTGTTTTTCCATCAGTTGATGATCTGTATGTGTTGAGCACATACTTGTATTTATTTTCAGTATTTACATGGTAAATAACTTGTTAATTAACAGAACAAGTACGAAGAAATAAATCAGAAAGTACATGAAGGATTTCTTACAGCTAGACTTAGAAATTCCAACACTAGGTGAATTGTGGTAAAGGAGAATGGGACATTTACACCATGGAGCACTAAAGATGCTCAAGGAGACAGTGATGGGAGTTCTAGAATTGACCACGAATCACGACAATGTGTGTAGGGGGTGCGCACTTGGGAAATTCGCTAAGGCAACATTCCCAAGTGACAACAGATCAAACGGTGTGTTCCAAATTGTACATTCAGATATTTGTGGATTGATGTCCGCCAGATCTCTCAGAGGGTACGAGTACTATGTCACCTTCATAGATGACTACTACAGGAAGGCCTGGATCTACTTTTTGAGGACCAATGATGAGGTCTTCAGTCATTTCCAAGAGTTCAAGGCTCTAGCGGAAAATATGTTAGGGAAAAAGACCAAGGTACGTTGCATGGACAACGCAAGAGAGTACACAGATAGTGACTGCATGGGATTACGTGCAAAGGAGGGCATCAGGAGGGAGTGGACAACTCCATACAATCCACAACAGAATGGAGTAGTGAAGCGGAAAAACAAGCCTATAGTTGTGGTAGCAAAATCTATGATATATGATCAAGACATGCCCAAGTTTTTATGGGCAGAGGCATGTAGCACAATGGTGTACATACAAAACAAGGTTCCTCACAGGGCGTTGGGGAAGATAACGCCAAAGGAGGTTTTCTCAAGGAAGAAACTAGAGGTCAGTCACTTAAGAATCTTTGGTAGTATAACATATTGCCAAGTGCCAAATGAGAAATGCACTAAGCTAGATCAGGATGCATAGAAGGGTACTTTTTTAGGTATAGCAAAACCTCAAATGCATAGAAGATCTACATTCCTAGTAGGAAGAGGATTATCGTGAGACAGGACGTGAAGTTCATGGAGGGGAGGGCCTTCGGGAGATCTTGCAAGTTGCCAGTAAGTGATCAAAATGAGCTAGCAGAAGCTCCATTAGTCCAACAATAGGGGCAGTCGCAAGGTTAGCAGAGTACTAGTATAGTTACCAATACGAGCACCAGCTTAGGTACATGGGATCCAATGAGTTCGCAGCAGAGGCAGGATGAGGAGCGAGTACAACCACACACCACTAGCAGTAGAACCAACAGAGAAGTTCATCAGACGTTCAAGAATGCACAGGAGTTTATAGGAGCTCCTAGGATAGGCAAGAGGAAGCACAAACAACTAGACAGGTACCATACATTGGTGACACAAGTTGTTGAAACTTCGAACTATTAGGAGGTTAGACATCATCAGGTGTGGCAAGATGCCATGGTGGAGGAGTATAGCTCCATCATGACAAACAATGTATGGGAGGTAGTGCCTAGGCCCATGAACAGGTGAGTAGTGGGCTCCAAGTGGATCTATAAGAACTTGGAGAAGAAAGAGTATCTCAACAACCCATTGGCATTTTTAATTGGGAAGTTGTTGAGGAAGTTTGAAATTTAACAAATTATTGTCATTCCTTGGAGAACTAACAAATCTAGGAAAATAAACAATCATTTATTGCAAAGAGAGAAAAAAACTTAAACCTATATAAGGGTATACTCTCTCCATTTGAGATATGGATGGAAATGGGGAGAAATACCTTGGAGTTTAGTTGAATATCTACTAGATGCTTTTCTAGGATTAACAAAATGCTTTGTGAATGAGGATGTCTTATATATCTTAATGCTCTCTCTTATTGTTGGAATTATCTTGACATATGGTTATGGCGAAGCCTAACTGTTCTATGTTTTTTCCATGTTCGTTGAAATCTTGTGGTAAAATTCCCAGTGAGATCACTATTTCTCATTGCTTCAAATGCATTTTTGAATGCATAAACAAATTCAGAGTCCAACTGTTTTTATCATATTTTTGGTAAAACTCATTGGCAAATATGCCTATGTTTACAAGGCACTCAATTTGGTAACATTATTCCTTCTTCATATATGTTGTCCTTGGAATGTTGTTTATAAATGCATTATTTTCTATGCTTGGTTAAACACACATACATTTCATTCCAAGTAATCATAATCTTCATAAGCATCAGAGTTCATCTACTATTATGATCTCTCCATTTACATTTCTACAATTTGGGACAAGAAGGAAAGGGCCTTTGTAGTTTGTATGTTTCATCCTCGATTGCAATCATTTCCTCAATAGGATAGCCTCCCATGAGCCTTGATTTGACCCCATATGCCAATGGAAAGACACTAGTCATTGGTCCAATCATTTATTATTTTCTAAAACTTTATCAACTTGTTTTGCTATAACTTTCTATTTACATCATCTTGGATTTTACTACATAAGTTCTAGTAATCCTATTCTAGGGAAGGCCCCTTTTAATTAGAGAAGGGATGACATAAAGTGTGAAGAAGGTTTTTGAGGTAACATTGGCATCCCTCTTAGCTCTTCCAAGGTCTCACTTGAGCGTTAGGACTTCATCTCAAAAAGTGAGGGTTTGAGAAGAAATAGGTCGTTCCCTTAGTTACAAACTTGAGGCATCTGCATTGTTGATGACACTGATGGTTTGTTTTGTCTAGATATGGTGAAGCATATTTTTTGGGACTGCATGTTCACTAAGAGATGTTTGAAATATATTAAGGATGAACTCTCTATTGATTTTTCATAGAAGAAATTGATCTTCTAATTTGATAATTACTTTCCAATGATGTTTTAATCAAGTAAACTTATGTCACATATATCATTAAGCAATAATACATAGAATATCCCAACAGTAATGCAATAGCGATAGTAGGATGATAAAGAGACAGCGAAGCACAAAAGAGACAAATTTACCTTGGGAAAACCCAAACTCAACAAAACACAACAACCTTTTCTTCAGAGACATTGTTCGATTCAACAAAAGTACAATCTGATATTCTCAAGTCAAACTTGGTCAACCCAGACCAATAATTCAACATAAGCCAAACCTAGTTAAACAGACCAAAATTTAGCCTCATGCAGCTACCTAGAAACTCAGTCAACTCTGCCCAAAAAAGCTTGATCAGCTACCTAGGAAACACGATCAAACTGCCTAAACAGAGCTCGGTCAAACTTGCCCAGAAACTCGGTTAAATCTCTCAAACATAGCTCGGTCAACACAAGTCAAACTTCAAAAGACTTTTTCTCTCTATCTCTCGCGTGAACAGAAGATCAGATGGTGTTTTGATTCGAATTATTTCCAAAAGATGGAGGTCGAGTTTGTATTTATAGTGGTCTTTTGGTGCCTTAGGGGCATGTCTCCTAGTGTTGGGCCGACCTATACTTTGTGGCCGACTTGAGCAAATTTAATTCAAATTCAAAATTTTAATTTTCCCTCTTTTAATATGGGTTGACTGGGAACTACCACTTGCAGCTACCCAAAAATCAACACTCCATCCTAGCTAGGGAGGTATTCACCTTAACTTTCTCAAATATCCACTTTGCTGAAAATTTTCTCCATTCCAAGAAAAGATTGAATGAACCCGCTATGTTATGTATCCAACCACTTCATTCTCTATTCGAGAACCATGTGGAAAGGAACTTGCATCAACATCATGCAAAGGAGCTAGTTACCCACTAGTCAAATACCCATTGCAAAGGATCTAGTCACCCACTAGCCAAATATCCTTTGGCGATATGGTCAGGTACCCCCTCAACGGGGTAAAAAAAACAAAACTAGTCCTGGGTCACCAACTATCCAAGTCATCACTTGGAACCAAGTCAATTCTCCCTGACCAATGGTGAAACCCTGAGCTAATTTACCATTTCCCCATTTCATCACATACTACTTGAATGGTAAAAATACTTGCCTGACGCTTTGGGGCACTCATTCTACCTACTAGCCAAGTAACCCTTGGAAATATGGTCAGAACATTTTGACCGGTGGAGCACTCCAAGCCCTGTTGCTCTTTGGGCCAATCTCCCTAGCCACATTACATCGCACCTGGTCAATACCCTCGACCTAGGGTGAATGTCTTCCTTGATGCTACAACATCAACACTCCCTCTAATCAAGGAAAGCATTCTCAACCACTCCAAGCTTGTCCTTGGAGTAGACAAACTTCATCTGGGACGGAGGCTTTGTAAGAATGTCAACAACCTGCTCCTCTGTAGAAATGTGCTAGAGCCTCACTACTCCCTTTTGTGCCATGTCTAGGTACTTAATCTTAATGTGCTTCCACCTATCATGAAAACTAGATTTTCTGAAATCTTCACACAACTTTGATTGTCGCAATGTATCACAGTCGTCTCTAACACCTGATCAAACAATCCTACAAGTACCTTTTGAAGCCATATTGCTTCACAACTCGACAAACTAGCTGCAGTATACTCAGCCTTAACAGTCTGGAGTGCAACAGATGTCAACTTCCTACTCATCAAAGATATCATAGCAAAACCGAAACTGAAACAACATCTTGATGTGCTCTTCCTGTCTTCAGCACTCCCTTCCCACTCAGAATCTGTGTATCCCTACAATTGTAATTCACCATTTGAGACACATCTCAATCCTATTGGAATTTCTACGTCTATTAGTCATAAATTCTTCCTGTACTATCTGATTTATTTCTTCCTACTTGTTCATTTACTTAACAAGTTATTTACCATGTAAATACTAAAAAGAAATACAAGTACAGTATCAACACATACAGATCATCAACTGAAAGAAACAAGCACACAAGTGACACTATTGTTTTCGGACTAATGTCCCCGGAAAAACCCAATCCGGGAAAACTGATGCATCTATCAGAGGGTTTTATTATTAAGCAGTTTTAGAATACAATCTAGGTGCCAGAAATGGCTCACCCAATAGAGCATGCCCTCGGCAATAGTACCTCTCAGTCGGAGACAGATATTCCGGCTAAATCATTCGATGAACGATCCCATGACAACACTGCAGCGCTTCTGCTGCTCTCTGTCACCCTGATAGGGACTGCGTCACCCTATCCAGCTCTCCAGCTCCAATCTGTCCCATGAAATTTCCTAGCATCAACCTCTAAGGTCTGTGTCAGCTTCTCTAGCCCAGCGTCAACCCAACATCAGCCTATTTGGCCCAACGGCAGCCCCTCAGGGCTCTGCGTCAGTCTCTGGAGCCTCTGTGTCTCCCACGCTGGCACTCATCAAGCTCTGCGCAGCTCCTAGCTGCCTCTATGTGGCCTCTACCTGGCTCTATGTCAACCCTCTCCCGGCTTCTGCGTTGATGCTCCCGGTACTATCTCTACCTCTCTGCTACTGTGCCCCTTAGCTGCAATTTTGATCACTCCTTCGATTTCCTCAACAAGCCCTTCCCCATAAAATCGAACTCTTGATCAACTCGATGTGTTTTCCAACTGACCCTCAAGCCTCTTCTTATACTTTTCTCGTTGAAAATTCAACGGCCGAGATTAAGTCCCTAATCAACGATTAAGATTAGATCTGGCTTGATCCATGACTTTTGGACCATTCTAGCTCAGTTCTATATTAATTCACGTTAATATTTTATTTTTCTTAAGCTTAGACTTAGGAACTCCATTAAAAATATTAATCATTTTAATATCTCCCAATTTTCGTGGCTAGAGCACATCTGATGCTACCCCAAATCAACAAATCCATAACACATGATTTTCCGCAATCCAATATACATGCCTAGGTTCTAGCATGAACTAGATCATAGTGTTCACTGCAAAGAAAATATCAAGTCTAGTATCAACTAGGTATGTCGATACATAGAGGAATCCACCAAATCTGAATCTGAGTTAGAGTCACTCAACTTCCTCAGATTGGTCACCATGGGAGTGGCCATGGACCTGCAATCTCTCACATCCCAAATCTCTGAAGGATCTGAATAGTATACTTCCCTTGACCAAGAAAGTAATGCATCAAATCTAGATCCTTCATCTCAAACTCAGAGGTCAACTGCCTTTGAAGCAGGTCTTCTAGAGGTAATCCTGACTACTTCCTCTATCAAGGAAGAAATCCTCCTGCCACCGCTACTCCCTCTATCACGTGAGTCCTTTGACTCCCGTCAGAAACAAGTCATATAATAACAAGATCACAAGCTCAGTTTTAACAACCTTGTAGTAAAGATAGGGATCAACATTACTCTTGGTGAAACCAAGACTCATCGGTTATCTATCAATCCGATAATACCAAGCCTGAGGTCCATACAAAGGTTTCTTCAATCTATAGACACGAGACTCCATCTCATGAACCTCAAAGCCCTAAGGTTGTTCTATGTTGTTAAAATTGGCAACTAGGGCAAAACTTCATGTGGGTCATCTTATTCACTGCTGATAATATGTTCATTAGATTCCTCGTCGAGAGGTGTAGCATTGATATAAAGATCATCCAATTCCGATAAGTATTCATGGAGATATGAATTTATTTTGATTATGGAATTATTATCAAGCCGACCTACAACTCATGTAGGCTCAGAAGCCCAACAGTCGCATCTATTCAAACACTAACGTTGTGTATAAATATAGGAGGACTTTTCCTCATTTGGACTCACTCATCTCATCACATCTCTCTCTCTACTGCGCAGAAAAGGGTCTCTCCCTCACACATGTGAAGCCAGAAGCTGCTGAAACTGAAGCTGCAACTGCAGAAGTAAAGTTTGACCTGCGTGGACTAGAAGATCTCCTCATCTAAACTGCGCTATAGGTTCATCTGAACCTCCTCTGAAAGCTGCAACTTCTAGTGGTGGAATCAAGCCAATCCGACAGTCAGTTTGTGAGATACCGTCTGCCCTAGTTTGATGATGAAGCTGCTAATGCTGACGCTGCTGATCTAGGCTTTGCTACTGCTGATATAAATCAGATTTATTGTGCTATTTCTGTCTGCTAAATTATTGAAGATAAAAGAAGATTTGATCAAAGGGTTTCCCCACACATTGTGGGGTTTGTCCCTGGCTAGCCACCACATCTTGTGTCTCTTGTCTTGGCTTGTTTTCTGTCGATCATTTAATGTTTTATCTGCACTTTACTTTATGTACATGTAATTGCTAATCTATGGAATGTAATAAGAAAAAGAAGTAAATTGTTATAAGCATAGAACATGCCATAACCTAACATGGAATCAGAGCTGAGGTGAAGACAAAGCCCGAGCAAGAGCAAGAGCAATCACCGAAGAGAAGATTGGCAAGGCTATCTTAAAAGAACGATGGGATCTTCAACACTCTTTCCTGCCGAATACAAGCTCCATGAGAAAGCTGACTATCACGGATGGAAGATGTCTATCGATCTAACCCTTGAGGATCAAGGAGTGTTGGATCATGTGAGAGGCAATATTATTGAGCCTCCATCAAATGCACACTGCCAGGAACAAATGGAAGAACAGAGAAGTTAAAGCAAAGAAGATCATCCGGGACTCTATCGACAAGCACTTGGTGGCCTACATCTCTGAACTGGACACCTCCAAGGAAATCTACGATAGACTGGTAAGTTTATTTAAAGTTAATGATGCAAATCAAGTTTTGTTTCTTAGAAATAAGCTGAGGGAAATCAAGAAGGGTAAAGATGAGGGTATGCAAGCATACTTCTTAAGAATCACCGAGATCAAGAACAATCTCCTATCTATTGGGGATATTACTACTGACAAAGAAATGGCACTCACAACTCTTGGAGGATTACCATCCGAATGGTACGTGTTCAGGACTACTCTTCTGAACAATAATGTAATTCCTGGTTTCGAGGAATTAATAGCTAGATGCATTTAAGAAGAAACAAGGGTAGAAGAGCAAGAAATTTCCTTGCCGAAAGGTCCTCTTGCTGATTTTTCTTCTCGTGCTAAGAAAAGAAATAATTCTGGGTCTAAATCGAAAAGAAAGGTTGGACCTAAGGATGGAAGAAAATGACGATGTTACATCTGTGATAAAGCAAGTCACTATGCAAGGGAATGCCCTGATAGAAAGGACTCTCACCATGACGATGATCAAAATTCCTCTCATGGTAATCGAAGGAATGGAAAATTCAATAGCAAAGGTAAAAGGAATGCTAGAAATCAAGGAAGAGGGAAACCATTCAAGAAGGCTAGAAATTCCAGGTATGAATCAAACGATGTTGACAATAAGCAGACTGAATATTATCTACCAGCTGCTCTATCTACCTCCGCTCCTTCGGACTCAATGGGGATTTGGCTCATTGATAGTGGTGCCTCAAGACACTTCACTAGTTACAAAGAAGTACTCCATAATTTGGTAGATAAAGAAACTAACCTGGAAATTGTCCTTGGAGATGACATGAAATACCCCGTGAAAGGTGTAGGCAATGTTTCTCTCAAATTGAATCAAGGTAATATGATCCACTTACAAGATGTATTATATGTACCTGATCTCAAAAGAACCTTGTATCCATCTCGGCAATGGAAGACAAAGGCTACAAGGTAACATTCAGCGATGGCAAGGTACGTATATGGAAAAATAATGTTAAAGATGCTTTCACTCTTGGACTTCAAGTTGATTCTTTATATCAGGTCGATGGAAGTCCGCTAGGTGTCATGTCTTGTGGCACAACTCTTTAGTTTGAACTTTGGCATCAGAGGTTTGCCCACCTTCATTACAAAGCTCTACCCTATGTAAGACAGATGATAACAGGGATGCCCAAATTCCAAGTAGAGAAAGAAGGTGTATGTCCGGGATGTGCCGAAGGAAAGCTCAAAAGGGGACCATTCCCCTCAAGTCAAAGCAAGACCTTTGATAAATAAAAACTAGTTCACTCAAACATATCTGGTATGATTCCTGTGAACTCTTTGGGAGGATATTCATATTATCTTAATTTTACAAATGACTATTCTCAAAAGACCTGGATATACTTCTTGAAAAAGAAGGATGAAGTGTTCTCTTGGTTTCGACACTTCAAAGCCCTGATAGAGAATCAAACCAAAAAGAAGATCAAGATCTTAAGAACTGATAATGGGACTGAATATGAATCTAATGAGTTCCACGATTTTTGTAAAGAGGCTGGCATCAAGAGGGAGACTACTACACTATATACTCCTGAATAGAATGGTGTGGCGGAAAGGAAGAACCGCACGATTATGGAAGCTGTTTGGGCCATGCTACATGGTCAAAGACTTCTGAAGTTTCTATGGGCTGAAGCTGCAAACATTGTCGTATATGTACAAAATCGATGCCCTCATCAAGCTTTGGGTTCCAAGACTCCTAAAGAAAAGTTCACCGGTAAGAAACCTAATGTTTCTCATTTTAGAATTTTTGGAAGCCCTGTATATTTTCATGTGCCAAAAGAGAAAAGAAATAAATTGGATGCATCTGGAAAGAAGGGAATTTTCATTGGATATGGTGAAAATACTAAAGGCTATAGAATCTATGTAGCCAGTCAAAGGGAAGTCGTGATTAGTCATGATGTCACCTTTGACGAAGATATCGCTCTTAGCAAGGTGGAAAATCCTCCGACTTTGAGGAGCTCTCAAGAAGCCGACACCAAGGAATCGAAAGAAAAGGATGATGAATCAATGTCTAATGTAGAAGAACCCATGGATCTGATTGATCCTCCTCCACATGAGCCTTCCTCTTCTAGGAAGAGGCCTTCATGGTTTAGGGGGCTACTTGATGATGCTGAAGGACATGTTGTACCCCGAGGAACCTTTCGTGAAAGTAAGAAACCTAATAGGTATCAGGGATACCTAACCATCATGAGCACAATCATACAAAATGAGCCTTCATCATTCTCAGATGCCGTCAAGCATCAAGTATGGAAGGATGCTATGACCGAAGAATATGAGTCTATTATGAACAATGATGTCTGGGAAGTAGTTCCCAGACCCTAGGATAAGACAGTTGTTACTTCCAAATGGTTTTACAAGATAAAGCACGCAGCAGATAGAAGTACAGAAAAGTGTAAGGCTCGTTTTGTTGCTCGTGGTTTCTCCTAGAAGGAAGGTATAGACTATGATGAGATATTTGCACCTGTTGCCAGATATACGACCATCCACTCGATCATAGCCCTTGTCGCTTCACAAGGATGGAACCTACATTAGATGGATGTCAAGACCACGTTCTTGCACGGCTCGATCAAAGAAGAGGTATACGTGGAGCAACCCAAAGGATTTGAGATTTATGATTGAAAATATCATGTATGCAGGTTGAAGAAGGCTTTCTATGGGCTGAAGCAAGCACCCAAAGCATGGTATGAGAGGATCAACAACTACTTGATGAAGTTGGGATTCACTAGGAGTGAAGCCGATCCTAACCTTTACTTTAAGGTTGAAGATGATAAACCTCTCATACTGGTGTTGTATGTGGATGACCTCTTTCTAACAGGTGCAGACCCTCTCATTCTCAAATGTAAGAGGGAGTTGGCTTTTGAATTTGAAATGAAGGGCTGAGGACTAATGCACTATTTCCTAGGACTTGAAGTGTGGCAGAACCCAGGGGAAACTTTCCTATATCAAGGAAAATATGTGGTGAAAATATTGCAAAGATTTGGTATGGTGGACTGCAAGACTGTAACTACCTCGATGGAGCTTGAATTAAAGAAGTTAAGCGGTAGTGCTACTGGACCTGTTTTACGAAATGCTACAGAGTATCGACAACTCCTCGTAGCATTAACGTTCTTAGTGAATTCCTGTCCATATATCTGCTTCGTAGTCAACACGTTAAGTCAACATATGGTTGAACCCCACCACATACATTGGATTGGTGCAAAGAATCTATTGAGATGTCTTTGTGGCACTATCACTTATGGGTTAAGATACACTACCAGAGATGTGAGACTATTTGGGTACGCAGATGCTGATTGGGCAGGTAATGTGGAGGACCGTAAGAGCACTTCCGGGTGTTGTTTCTCCTTGGGATCTGCTTCGGTATCCTAGATGAGAGAGAAGCAAAAGTCGGTGGCCTTGAGCACCACCGAAGCAGAGTATATTGCTGCCAGCATGGCCTCCTGTGAGGCAGTTTGGTTGCAAAAGCTCTTCAGTGAGTTGTTTGGATTTACATTAGATACCACCGTGATCCTTTATGACAACTAGAGTGGGATTCGTTTGTCAGAGAATCCCGTATTTCATGATCACTCCAAGCATATCGATATCAGATACCACTATATTTGAGATATGGTGCAGCGGGGAGCTATAAGACTCCAGCATATTGGTACATATGAACAAGTCACCGACATTCTGACAAAACCCCTTGGGAAAGTAAAATTTTTGACTTTCCGAGAACAACTTAGAGTTGTTCAAAGACCCTCTGATGAGGGTCATGTATGATGCATTAAGCTCTGGGAGCTCCAGGGGGTGCGGGATACTTCTTGGAGTAGCATATGACCACAGGGTAATTCACTATCCCCTGATGGTATACATGTACACCCCGTGGCAACATTGTAGCGGGATTGATGTGTTCTCCTGTGAGGCATGGATTCATGTGTTCTCCATGGTGATTGTAGCAGGATTGATGTGTTCTCCTGTGAGGCTTGGATTGATGTGTTCTCCATGGCGATTGTAGTAGGATTAATGTGTTCTCCTGTGAGGCCTGGATTGATGTGTTCTCCATGGCGGCCTAGATTGATGTGTTCTCCTGTGAGGCCTGGATTGATGTGTTCTCCATGGCGGCCTAGATTGATGTGTTCTCCATGGAGATTGTAGCAAGATTGATGTGTTCTTCTATGAGGACAGGATTGATTAGTTCTCCTATCGAGGCATCCTACCCATGCAGTCTAGGACTCATGGAAAGTACCTCTCATCTGATCAATAAGCAGGGAAATGAAGTTAGGCACCATAGTAGTACCGATGGACGCATCGTTGTATCTACCGTACTCCGTACACTAGGATGACCTCCATTGATTTGGGATCAATGATACTGGTATGGGACCAGTGGTAGGAGTTGTACCATACTATGACACTGACTTCGGGTTGATTGAGACTAGTCTGGGACCAATGGTACATACTCTGAGACTGACTTCATGTCAGTGCAGTACTGGTCTAGGACTAATGAGAGTGGTACATACTATGACGCTGACTTCAGGTCAGTTGAGACTGGTCTAGGACCAGTGGTACACTCTCTGAGACTACGATACTGGTCTGGGACTAGTGGTAGGAGTGGTACTTACTATGAATCTAACCTCGGGTCGGTTGAGACTGGTCTGGGACCAGTGGTACGCACTCTGAGACTGGCTTTGAGTTAGTGGAGGATGATACTAGTCTGGGACCAGTGGAGTTGTACTCACTATGACGCTGACTTTGGGTTGGTTGAGACTGGTTTGGGACCAGTGGTACATACTCTAAGACTAACTTTGAGTCAGTATGATACATCCTCGATCATTTCTTCTTCTTCATAGTTCGAACAAAAGTAGAGAAAAACAGAACAATGCAGAGTAGCGCATAACAAAGTTGAGCCGTATAGATTAGTACAGGGCAGAACAAGACAAATAAGAACAGGCAGAATAGAGCAAAGCAGGGCAAGGGTCAGGTTGTACAGGGAAGTGCATTTGATGGATGAATAGTAACGATCGATAGACAGGTTGCAGATGAAGTTCTCCCTAGTTGAGAGGGAGTGTTAAAATTGGAAACTAGGGAAAAACTTCATGTGGGTCATCTTATTCATGGTTGATAATATGTTAATTAGATTCCTCTCATCAAGGGTGTAGGATTGATATAAATATCATCCAATTCCGATAAGTATTCATGGAGATATGAATTTATTTTGATTATGGAATTATTATCAAGCCGACCTACAACTCATGTAGGCTTAGAAACCCAACAGTCACATCTATTCAAACTCCAACGTTGTGTATAAATATAGGAGGAATTTTCCTCATTTGGACTCACTCATCTCATCACATCTCTCTCTCTCTACTACGCAGAAAATAGTCTCTTCTCTACTGCGCAAAAAAGGGTCTCTCCCTTACACATGTGAAGCTGGAAGTTGCTGAAACTGAAGCTGCAACTGCAGAAGTAAAGTTTGACCTGCGTGGAATAGAATATCTCCTCATATGAACTACACTATAGGTTCATATGAACCTCCTCTGAAATTCGCAACTTTTGGTGGTGGAATCAAGCCAATCCGACGAACGATTTGCAAGATATCGACTGCCCTAGTTTGAAGGAAGTTGTTGGAACTAAAGCTGCAACTGCAGAAGTGAAATTTGACCTACGTGGACTAGAGGATCTCCTTATCTGAACTATGTTGTAGGTTCATCTAAACCTCCTCTAAAAGCCGCAACTTTTGGTGGTGGAATCAAGCCGATCGAACGGTCGGTTTGTGAGATATCGTCTACCCTAGTTTGATGATGAAGCCACTAATGTTGATGTTGCTAATCTAAGGTTTGCTACTGCTGATATAAATCAGGTTTATTGTTTTATTTCTCTCTGCTGAATTATTGAAGATAAAAGAAGATTTGATCAAAGGGTTTCCCCACACATTTTGGGGTTTGTCCCTGGCTAGCCGCCACATCTTGTGTCTCTTGTCTTGGCTTGTTTTCTGTCAATCGTTTAATGTTCTACATGCACTTTACTTTATGTACATGTGATTTCTAATCTGTGGAATATAATAAGAAAAAGAAGTAAATTGTTATAAGCATAGAACATACCATAACTTAACATGTGTTGTATATGTTTTAATAATCGTTTCTTCTATGTGAACTACTTTGCTAGTTGATCAAAGACTCATTCATATGTATATGCTCTCGTGTATTTACTAGATTAGTACTATTACTCTTATTTTAAAGGCTCGCTCTCATTTCCCCTTTGATAGAAGAACCTTGATACATTCTGCAACTAAACATTCCACAAGGCATACTCACTTGTTCAATTGAAAGTACATGTAGATTACTCTCTTGTGTTGACCATTGTAGCCAAGACAAATCTCTAAGAACATATGGCAGTTGGGCCTTATTTTCGGAAGGGATTCCACATCAAACTGTGTGAATTTTGTTTGGGACTTTTCATCGAGGAGCCCCACTTGGTTGATGGATTTCCAACACCATCAACGGGTACATAGATCAAATTCTTTGGATGTCAGATTTACCCTCATATCATGTCGTGATATGTGACTAATAAGGTGGTCTGAAAGAAGTAGCTTATTAGTTGTATAAAGGGTTGTCAAGAGTTCTTCATAGAAGGAAGAAATCCCCTTGGCCCACTTTCCCTTCGAGGATCAGATTGTATGATATCAAGAGCTATAAGGTGTAAAATTCATAAATACAAGTGATGGACCATTTTCACTTTGCAATTAAGGACTTTCATGTATATGATCCCAGGAGAGTATGCAAGAAGCATTGTGAAGGATTGGTTTTGCTTGCAGATATTCATCGATGACTATTACAGAATATGAGAAGGTGAACTGGTACATTGCAATAAGAAGGACACATCTAGGAATTGAAGTTGATTCCCCCCAAGCTTCACCAGCTCAAGATGTACAGGTATAGGAGGCACCACGAACAACTTCTCAAGCAAAGATTGCAACTCCTATGAAAAGGATCAAGCATGATTCAACGGCAAAAAGTAGCATAAAATGGAAATTTGATTCATTGTAAGGGAGCTATTGAATTTGAATTGAAAAAGGAGAGAATTAGAGGCAAAGATGAAACAGGAATAAGAGAAAAAGAGGAAACAAGATGAATTGCTTAGAGAGAAACAAGAAGAAGAAGAAGAAGAAGAAGAAGAAATAAGGAGAGTAGAAGAAGAGAAGCAAAGGTAGTCATAAGAGGAGAAAGTAATACACAGGCTGGAGGAAGAACAATTGACTTGGGAAATAGAGGAAGAATTGGAGGAAGATGATACTATCCAAACCATTGATGATGAATCGGGTTCTCTGGTGGAACCTCCTCTTGCATGTGCCCACCTCTCATTTGGTGAGATGGGAATCACACCACCACCAGAGGACCGAGTCATGGATGTGTGTAATGTCACATTGGATCAACTGAAGAAAAGGATTTTGCAGCAAAGGAAAAGATACTTCTCAAACAAACCTCAGAATCTGGTCTCTATATCTACAAAAAAGTTGATAACTATAAACACTAGGAGGAATCTTGGGGAAATCACGGCAACAAATTTTTCTTTTGCTACAGTAGCGTAGGATAACTCAGAATATCTATTAAATGAGAATGCACGATTGAGGAGAGAGTTAGTTGTAGGAAAGCAAAAAGTGGAACATCTCGCTGTGGAAAATCAACGATTATCTTCCCGCAAATTTAACACAACAAAGTGGGAGTTAGCCATACAGGAGGAATTCGAGCCAATGGAGGATACCATGGCACAATTGTATGATGAAATGATACTTCTACATGAAGTAGTGGTGCCCCTTGTTGGTATACAAAAGAAAGCACAAGAAGTTATAAAAATCCTAAAGTTGGTAAATAGAGTAGTTGACCAACATAAGAATGGGCTACCAAATATCCAAATGTTCTGCGATAGTTGGTTAGAAAGGATAGGATTGCCGCAAAAATCGATAGAGTAAAAATGAGATTCCACCATAAAAATTATAAATCCTAGAGAATAGTCGACTAACATTATTTCTTCTTATAGTTGATTGCATAATGGTTTAGAGTCTCTAGTGCATAAACATGAGATGCCTTCACTGGGATCACATGGATAAATAAAAGGTAGGGAAACCATCTTTCAGGAAGTGAAAATTAAATCAAGCAAATCAAGCATACATCAGCACAAGAAGGCTTGGATATCACTAAAGAAATTATTCTACAATATGCCATTGCACCAACTAAGGCACACATGAGGTTTTCATGGTTATGGAATAATGTACAATAAAGCTCCAAATCTATATTGAGAGAAGCATTGGATGTGAAGATGCGGTTTGTAGTGGACTTGTCGGTTTGGATCATATTCATTGCTACAGAATTCAGAGCATGGCAAACATACATTACCAATGAGATGCATGAAGAAGCAAGTGACTTGTCCTTTTGAAGACATTTTTGTCCCATTAGCAATTTTGTCTCATATAGGCACTGTCTTATGTGTATTTTGTCATTTGTGGTAAATTTTATGTAATGAAGTCCAAGATACATGTGGAATGTAAAGAGTCATGTATAGAATGTGAAAGTTTGTATGGAAGCCCATAGGTCCTAGAAGTTGAAAATTCATAAGCAAACTCAAGAGTCATTGTCGTTTGCTAGAAATAGATCATCATAACTCAAGTAGGGGGCTTGGATTTTTAGATTATTGCCTTGGCTTCTCTTGTATTACATTGGAGATAAATCATTATTTGGAGAAGCAAGTTGTGGCTTCATGTTCCACTACTGGATCTAGTGTTTCACCTATGTAACAATGTACTTGGAATCTTTCATTTATAATCAGAAGCTCCTTAAACCAACACTTTTGTTGGGTGTGGAGCATGATTATCTTCTGTATTCAAAGGTTTCAGCCAAATGTATACCCTAGGAAGACTTTACACCCCTCCATGCGGGGGGGTGTGGGGGGGACTTGTCCCCCCCAAGTCTCCCTTGGGGGGGTTCGGGGGCAGCGCCCCCAAAGCTAAAAATAGATGTAAAATTGCCTTGTAAAAGTATAGTAATTTCTAGTCAATCTGGGCCGTTCATTAGGCGGATGACATGACAGTGGAAGTTATGTTTAATTTAGGGTTTTTTGTCAAGAAGGCAACCCCCTCACTATATATGAGGGAATTGTATTGTGTCTATGAATATCAATATTCTGAGTGAGGAAGAGAGAGGAGATTGAGAGTGAAGATGGAGTTATAGCGGATTTATTGTAGGTTGTATCTCTTCAGTTTGCTGGATAATATAATAAAAGAAGGACTGGTTGTTTCTCCGTGGATGTAGCTCAAACTGGGTGAACCACGTATATCTATGTCTCTCTTGTTTTATGCATTTTCTGTGTTTATATTTCTACAACATTTTATGTGTTACATTGCTCGGTAATACATAATTTTCTAACAACTGGTATCGAAGCGAAAGGCCTATTTGGCTGATAAAATCGTAGGAGAGAAGTGTTCCTGGTTTGAGTGGGAGCAATGGCGGAAGATGGTAGGTTTAGGGTCAAAAAATTCAACGGCCAAAGCTACCAGCTGTGGAAGATGCAGATGGAAGATTATTTGTATTAAAGAGATCTGTACCTACCATTGAGCGAAAAGACAAAGAAGCCGACAAGTATGATAGACACAGAATGGGATATTCTCGACAGAAAGGCACTTGGAACAATACGGTTGTGCCTAGCGGCGTCGGTAGCATTTAATATTTCAAAGGAAACAACAACAAAGGGTTTAATGTCGGCATTGGCCAAACTATATGAAAAACCCTCGGCCTCAAATAAGGTATTTCTTATGAAGCATTTATTTAATATGAAGATGTCCGAAGGTGGATCTCTTGCCAACCATTTAAATGATTTTAATACAGTTACAAGTTAGTTAAGTTTTGTAGGGGTAAATTTTGATGATGAAGTTAGGGCTCTGTTATTTCTGTGCTCATTTCCAGAAAGTTGGAATGGCTTAGTTATGGCCATTAGTAACTCTGTCTCTGGATCTATTACTTTAAAGTTTAATGATGTTGTCGGTGCAATCCTTAGCGAGGAAATGCGAAGGAAAAGCTCTGGTGAGACATCAAGCAATGCTTTGACTGCAGAGACTAAGGGAAGAAAAATCGAAAGAGGAAAGAGCTCAGGATATCACAGTAAGTCAAGAAAAGGTAGATCCAAGTCCAGATCAGGGATAGTGTGTTGGAAATGCGGGAAGAAAGGACACCTGAAGAAAGACTGCAAGTCTCGGAAAGGAAAAGAAGGAGACGCACAGTAAGAAAACAATCATGAAGTGAATGTAACAGGTGATGTGTTGCAAGATGCTTTGATTCTTTCATTAGAAAATATTATTGATGCCTGGGTGGTAGATTCAGGGCCTCATTCCATGCCACATATGATAAGAAACATTTTCATGATTATGTTCAGGGATATTTTGGACAGGTTCGATTGGTTGATGATAAACCCTTTAAAATCGTTGGAATGGGTACAATTTTCATAAAACAACAGAAAGGAAATCAATGGCTATTGAAGGAGGTAAGGCATGTTCCAGATCTAAAGAAAAATCTGATTTCAACAGGGCAGTTGGGAGTTGAAGGTTGCGTAACTACTTTCACAGATAAAACCTGGAAGGTCACTAAAGGATCCCTAGTAATAGCAAAAGGAGAAAAGGTTGGTACATTGTACTTATGCAATGGTATTTCTAATTCGACCAATGCTTTAACCTCTACAAGAGAAGATACAGCATTGTGGCATCATAGGCTTGGGCACATGAGTGAGAAGGGGATGCAGATTCTTCACTTAAGAAATTTGTTGCCAGGTTTGAAGCATGTTGATTTAAAATTTTGTGAAAATTGTGTTTATGGAAAAAGAAGAGAGTCAAATTCCTTCGAGTTGGGAAATAAAAGAAGAGAAAAAAATTAGAGCTTGTGCATACAGATGTATGGGGTCCTGCTCATGTATCATCTCTTGGTGGCTCTCGTTATTATGTTACTTTTATTGATGATGCAACCAGAAAAACCTGGATTTATTGTATTCGAAATAAATATGATGTATTTGATACTTTCAAGAAATGGAAAGCTTTGGTTGAAAATGAGACAGGGAAAAGGTTAAAGTGTCTCAGATCAGATAATGGAGATGAATATGGCAGCAAAGGGTTCGATAAGTACTATTCAGAGAATGGAATTCGCAGAGAGAAGATAGTTCCAAAACACCACAAGAAAATGGTGTGTCAAAAAGGATGAACAGGACAATCATGGAGCGTGCAAGGTGCATGAGATTGCATGCAGGATTGCCTTTACAATTTTGGAGAGATGTTGTAGATACTGTTGTTTATCTAATAAACAGAGGGCCTTCAAGTTCCTTGGATGGTGGTATTCCAGAGGAGGCATGGACAGGTAAAAAGGTAAATTACTCTTTCTTAAAGACTTTTGGTTGTGAAGCCTTTGTCCACATTAATAAAGAAAATAGAACAAAGCTTCAGGCAAAATCAAAGAAATATACCTTTATTGGATATGGTGTTAATGATTTTGGTTATCACTTTTATGATTATGAAAAACAAAAAATCATTAGGAGAAGAGATTTCATATTCAATGAAAAGGTTTTGTATAAGAATCAGCTGCAGGAAAAGAAATAGGAAAAAGAAAACAGAGAATACACAGTGCTTGACGATATCATAGGAAACGTGATGGTGCCTAAAAATCATAATGATCAATAGCCATAACAATAACCACAACAGCAACAAGCACCTCAAACACCTGAAAGTGGTGCTAGAAGATCTACCAGGATAAGTAGACCCCCTGAACGATACTCTCCTTCATTACATTATGTATTGTTGATTGATTCTGGTGAACCAAAATTTTATGAAGAAGCAGTGCAGGTAGAAACCAGGAAGAAGTGGGAGCAAGCCATGAAAGAAGAGATGGACTCCTTAGCACATAA
>APFE030933840.1:536245-581731 GCA_000404065.3 Pinus taeda
GGAAGAAGTGGGAGCAAGCCATGAAAGAAGAGATGGAATCCTTAGCACATAACTAGACTTGGGACTTAGTCAGGTTGCTTGCAGGTAAAACAACTGGGTTTACAAGTTGAAGGAAGAAGATGGAGATAGAAAAAGGTATAAAGCTAGACTTCTGGTGAAAGGGTTTGCACAAAAAACGGGTATAGACTTTGATGAGATATTTTCTCCTCTTGTGAAAATGACTTCAATCAGAACTATTCTAAGTGTAGTAGCAGCTGAAGATTTTCATTTTGAGCAGTTAGATGTAAAGACAACCTTTCTCCATGGGGATTTGGAGGAAGAGATATATATGCAACAACCACAAGGATATGAGGTAAAAGGGAAGGAGAAACTAGTGTGCAGGTTGAAGAAGAGCTTGTATGGCTTAAAACAGGCTCCAAGGAAATGGTATCTAAAATTTGACAAGTTTATGACTGAGAAAGGTTATACTAGAAGTCACTCTAACCATTGTGTTTATCTCAAAAGGCAAAATTATGCTAGCTATATTATATTGTTATTGTATGTAGATGACATGCTTGTTGCAGTTTCTAACATGCAGGAAATAAATGTGCTCAAAAGGAAATTGGCAAATGCATTTGCAATGAAGGATTTGGGTGTTGCAAAACAAATCCTTGGTATGAGAATAGCTAGAGATGGGAAGAATCACAAATTAACATTATCTCAAAGTGAGTACATAGAAAAGGTGTTGAAAAGGTTTAATATGCAAAATGCAAAACCAGTTGGTATACCTTTGGCTAGCCATTTCAAATTAAGGAAGCGTGTCCCAAGACTCAGGAAAAAATGGCTCATATGTCTAAAGTTCCATATGCATCAGCAGTTGGAAGCTTAATGTATGCAATGGTCTGCACAAGGCTTGATATTGCACATGTTGTGGGAGTTGTAAGCAAGTACATGAACAATCTAGGAAAAGAACATTGGATGGTAGTGAAGTGGATTCTCAGGTATTTGAGAGGTACCACAAATCAAGCATTATGCTTTGGTGGCTCAAACATTGCTCTATAGGGATATGTTGATGCAGATATGGTAGGTGACAGAGATAACAAGAGGAGCACTATAGGATATGTATTTATTGTAGGTGGAACAGTTGTCAGTTGGGTTTCAAAAATCCAAAGCGTTGTTGCACTTTCAATAACAGAAGCAGAGTATGTTGCTGCTATAGAGGCTAGTAAAGAAATGATTTGGTTACAAAGGTTTCTGGATGAATTGGGTAAAAAGCTAGAGTTGGGCAGGTTATACAGTGATAACCAGAGTGCCATACATCTTGCAAAGAACTCTGCATTTCATCCCAAGACTAAACATATACAGCTCAAGTACCATTTCATACGGTCAGGATTGGAAGATGGACAACTGAAGCTGGAAAAGATACACACTATCCAGAATCCTGCAGATATGTTAACAAAAGTTGTAACCAGGGAGAAACTGAGAATCTGCTTAGTTTCAATTGGTCTTCAAGTATGATGAAGAAGATGAGAAACAGCCATGTCCAAAGTGGAGTCATTGTCTAGCAAATGAAGCAGCAGTGGAGTTGCTATAATCAATCTCCAAGTGGGAGATTGTTGGGTGTGGAGCCTGATTATCTTCTGTATTCAAAGGTTTCAGCCAGATGTTACCAGGAAGACTATACCCCCTCCCTAGTCGTCCCCCCCCCCATGTGTGGGTCTGAGGGGGTTAATCCCCCCCGGTTGGGGGGTCTGGGAGCTAGCGGTCCCTCGACAAGGGTTCGGGGGCAGCGCCCCCGAAGCTAAAAATAGATGTAAAATTGCCTTGTAAAAGTATAGTAATTTCTAGTCAATTTGGGCCGTTCATTAGGCAGATGATCTGACGGTAGAAGTTGTGTTTAATTTAGGGTTTTTTGCCCTAGAAGGAAACCCCCTCGCTATATATGAGGGAATTGTATTGCGTCTATGAATATCTATATTTTGAGTGAGGAAGAGAGAGGAGATTGAGAGCGAAGAGGGAGTTACAGTGGATTTGTTGTAGGTTGTATCTCTTCAGTTTGTTGGATAATATAATAAAAGAATGACTAGTTGTTTCTCCGTGGACGTAGCCCAAACTGGGTGAACCACGTATATCTGTGTCTCTCTTGTTTTATGTGTTTTTTGTGTTTATATTTCTGCATTATTTTATGTGTTCCGTTGCTCTGTAATATATAATTTTCTAACAACTTCTTCACGCATGTATCATGGATGTAGTAAGACTATTCTTGTTATGTTTCTGTTATATGTGGGTGTAATTACATATTAAAACTAAAGAACTATTTCGTTGCTTAGATATATATTATTGAATAAGTGTTGTTATGTTTTCATGATTTTTGTTTATCTTGTGAACTATTTTGCAGGTAAATCAAAAAGCCTTTCTCTTTGCTCCTGGGTCTCCCTTATGATAGTACTATTAATTCCCTAATCAGAGGCTCATTTTCTCTTTACCGGCTTTGAAATTTTCCTATGCATTCCACATCTAGCGTCACACAAATCTTACATACTTGCTACCCCAAAGAGGTGTTGTGATCTCTTTCATATGTGTTTTTACGAAAGCATACCTCTAAAACCTTTGGAATGGTGGTCAAACCATACAATCGGGTGTGACTTCTGCACCAAATGGTGTGAGGTCTAATTGGGACCTGACATCGGGGAGATCCCCTGCATGTTGGCGGTATCCAACACCATCAAAAGGATGGTGGCAACCAATTCCAATTCATGAGTCTAATAGTTTTTCTTGTGTTCATTTATTTTTCGAGATTAGCAGCAAACCACTTGGCCTTCCTGCATCAGGACTCCATTGAGTTCCTACTTGTAGGTATTTGTGCATACCAAGAAATATTTTTCAAGATTTATTATTCTTAGCACTAGTGGATTGGTTAATAACTATTATAGCTGATAAAAGCTTATTGCACAATCAATTGTCCACTCAAACTTCTTTCCCTTCCTTTGCAAGGAAATAATTCGACAACCTACATTGGATAAAATTTTAATGAATCTCCTATAGTAACCTGTTAGTCCCATGAAGGACCTAACTTCAACCACATTCTTAGGTGTTGGCAATTCCATAATAGCCTTGATCATCTCAAGATCAACTACCATTCCCTCTTTGAAGACAATATGCCCCAAATAATGAATCTATGATTGAAAGGAATCACATATATTAAGCTTTGCGTAAATTTTGTGTTCCCTTAGTAAGTGTAATACTACAACCAAATACTCTTCATGTTCCTCCTTAGTCTTGGAATAGACTAATATATCATCAACAAAAATTTCACAAACTTATCCAAGTAAGGGTGCTATCAAAAACAAAATTTTCCAAGTAAGACAATTATTAAAAACAATTATCCTTAACCTTGATAACAGCTTGTGAACTTTAGTTATCTTCTTATTGTTCTTTGTCAGATCTTTTCATTAAACAATTATCAAGAGCATAAAAAATAAGACAATAGAGATAAGAAGTAGGCTCCAAGCCAGGGGAAAACCCCTCCATGGGGAAAACTGTTTCCGGGAAAACTAGTGTCTTTTCGATTTGCTAGTCCCATTAGGATTGGCAGCTATCATAGAAACAAACAATCAAAGCAATTTGTGATTTCCTCTATGTATGATAGATAAGAGAGAAGCAAAGGGACCAACCTGGATCTTCCGCTTGACTCCTTGCTTGATTTCTCTCCCCCTTAATAGAGCTTGCAACTCCTCTCCTACTTGTCCCGCTTAGGGAATACCTGTGGAAACAAAGTAGCAGAACACCATCAAGGCATCTCGATCTATTATATCATAAACAATGCAGAATCAGAAATACATTGAACATATAATGTCATTTACAAATAACAAGATTCATAAGTACATGATTGTATGGAGGAAAACTCAAAAGAACTTTATTAAAATAGAAGGGAGAACTACAACCTTGCTATCTGATCCAGCATCATCCTCCCAGCATCAAAGCCCTCTTCACCTCATGAAAAGCAAGATTACCCAACAATACAATGCTTCTTCTCAAAGAAAAACTATCAGCACTTCCTTACAAATTACAAGATTCCAGCCTCCAGATCTCTCAGATGAAGGATCCATTTATAGATGTTTGCAAAGGTGTGAGTCATCTCTAGGTTTTCGATTAGTTCCATTCCACTTATAGTTCTTGGTTCCACTTGGAGATTTCTTGGATCTCTTACTCATCCCTGGGCAAATTTAGAGAGGCAAGTGTCATAGGAGAAGTTTCTAGAAGATTCCATGAGCATCCACTTAGCAAATTATCTCATACATTTGTCCACTCTCACTCATCACACCCCATAGAAGGCCTCTTCAGTATGCATCGCACCTGGCTAGTGTAGGAGTCAGTATGCATCACACCCTGACCATGGAGCAGATAGTATGGTCCAGTTTTGGCCAGTTCTGAGTGGTTTTTCAGGTGGAACTTCTGGGGAATGACTATGATCCTTTAGGGTATGAAACAACACTTTTAGGTTTTAAAGAGCCCTTGGTTTATCAACATATAATATTGGGGCTGCAGTGCCCAAATATGTCTATAATAGTTGCCCCCTAAAGCATGAAGTCATAAATCTTTTGATGTCAGGGGAAATGCTTTATCATGAGGATCTGAGGTATTCAAACTAGAAGGTGACCTGTATAAGATACAATACAATACATCATCATCATATTATTTTCATGATCTAGCTGATTCCCATGCTCAGCTTTATAAATTCATTTTCATGTACATAGGACAGATAATCGTCTGCAATTGCAGACTGGTGATTCTTTATATGTAGAGTCATCATCCCTTAGCTTGGATGATCATCTCTGCAGCTTCTATGTACATTTGATGTCTTTATATTCCTGAATATATCGCAACCTGGATGGATGAAACTAGATCTGAGGTCTTCAAACGTGTTCAATCTTCGCCCGATGTACAATCCAATCCATGTGAAAAGATGTTCTGAAGTCTAACATGGAAGGACATTGCCTGATTACCAGCCAATAATGTAAGTTGTTAATAGGCGCGAGAGGAATCACCGATAATGATAATGATCCTCAAGGTACTACAATACAATTCATGTGGTGTGAATATATGAGCCGATGTCAAAAACCACGCAAACTCTCTCGGTTGAAGGACATTGATGTAAACCTGTCGCCGGAAGTGAGAAACTTGCCATTGAGGCATGCAAGCTTCAAAGTACTAAAAGGGTTGTTCTAAAAGGGTTGTTTCTAAGTCAACTTCTTGGATAATGAGCTGATGTTGACAAGAAGTGACCCATCGTAGGAGGGCCTTAATGTATCCCACATCTATGACACGAAAGAAAGCAAATGATTTTCTGGAGGTGAAAACGATCTAATGATACAAGGTTCAGGAATGGCGGTCATGAAAAATGGAGGGTGAAGGTATTGCAGTGGATGAGGCATTAGCTGGATGGTGAATTCTCCGAATGACTTCTCTTGAACATATCGGCGACACTAAGATGGATTGGTAGTGTTAACCCCAAAAGATGGATGGTATGGAGGACCAATGGTGATATGACCGGTGAACGGAGTAACCTAACCCAACTCAATCATGGTGATGGAGTGAAACTGTCATGTTCAAGAGCGACCTACTACTAATAAAATTCTTCGAGTTTTCTTCCTTCTTCCCCAGTCATTGTTGATCAATACCTCTTTATTTTTGTCAAGCTTGAGGAGGATAACATATGCTTGTTCTATAATTTTCCCTTCGGGCAAACCTATCGCTATGTTTTAGCGAGCCTAGTGACAGTGAAACTCGTTCTAGTCTGGGTGGACAAGTTTGTTGCTATTGTTTTAACGAGTTTAACGACAATTATAACTCGGTCCTTTTCATGTTTAGAGAGTTTTAAAAGGGACAAAATGGAAACTCCAGTTGTCCTTTTTCATACCATAATCCCTTGAGTCTGAAAAAGGATAAAATAATACAAAAGGGATGATTTTTCAATAACTTTAGCAAGCCGAAAAGACAAGCGCTTGATCTTTTTTGTGGGATAATCCCTCAGGTCCGAAAATATTAAAATATACCAGAGGGATGGCACTTCCAATCACTTTAGCGAGCTGGAGAGGCCAATTTCTCAACAAACTTTTCATATTTAGCGAGTCTGAAAAGTGTTTAAAGTGGACTCATTTTTTTGTAGGAAAGAGTGGCATTTAGGGTAGTGAACTGGTTCTGGGTAATCTTGGAACTTCTCAAAACATGGTCATGTGAATAGGTTGGCTAACAGGACCACTCATCGCAGTTGTTCCTCAAAAGGTAAAGAATCAAGTGGAAGCATATGATCGGCCAAAAGAATGGAGGTGATGGTAGAAACACAACCAACGTTCAAAAGGCAGATAAACTGGCAATCACAAAGGTTATTTACCGAAGGTGGGC
This sequence comes from Pinus taeda, assembly GCA_000404065.3. Classification (NCBI taxonomy): domain Eukaryota; kingdom Viridiplantae; phylum Streptophyta; class Pinopsida; order Pinales; family Pinaceae; genus Pinus; species Pinus taeda. Next base: position 542,630 of record APFE030933840.1, read on the forward strand.
TCATTTTTTAACGAGCTTGAACTCTGGGGGAACATATGCTCAATGGCTGGTTTATTTTTTAACGAGCTTGAACCTTGAGGAAACATTTCTCATTTTCCTTTTTATGTAAGCTAGAAATGACCAAACTAAAAAGCTAAAAAAAACTAGAAAGCTAAGGAACTATTTAGGTTAGGTAGGATGGTTTCATCCGCGGAATGGTTCAAACACTTCATTTGATTTGTCCATAGCACAGACAAAGTTGAATGATGGATCAGACCAATCACCTAACCCAAGAAGCTAAAAAAGCTAAAAAATGAAATTGTTCGTTTTTAGTTTGCATAAAAAGGTTTGCATGCCCCTAAGCATCGAGAAAAGGAGAGTCTCCAGGTAACCATATGGAAATCACTGCGGTTAAGCGGGATTTTTTTTGTCAACGGAGCCGACGAAACATTTCCTTGGCTTTGTCCATCAAATAGGCAAAGGTGAATGGTGTGAGATAACACTTCCAATCACATAACCTATAGGGAAACCTATCTTTTCAGCTGTGTTCATTTGCCGCAGCAGACTAGGGTGCATGCCCCCTAAGCTTCATTACATTCACCAGACTACCCGCGGTAATTAGGTGGACAGAATGAAGGTTGAAGAGACATTCTCAACACAAAAGGACCATTTAGGGATGATGTTTGACTTGAAGCTGTGTTTGAACCAAGAAATGAAAGTTGGTCAACAGTGACAATTTTGCTTTCATGCAGGAAAGACATCACTCGAAAGAGTGTTGAAACAATAGCTCCCATGTTGTAAACATAGTCACGTCCAAGGAGTAGATTGTAATCGAACGGTCCTTGGACTACCATCACGTTCAAGTGAACGGTTTTCCTTTTCAAAGTTACGGGTAACTTAGGAAGGATCCCTAACGGTCGACTAGTTCCTTTGTTAAAGCCTGACAAATTCTATGTAATAGGCATAAGTGATGGCGAACCAAGCACTTTCCAAGCAGTTGAGGAAAGGATATTCACTGAAGCCCCTTCATCTATGATGGTACTAGACACGACCATTTTGTACACTTATACTATGATCCGAAATGGTACATTAGAAGGAAGGCGGGATCTTGCTAGTCGATTCCAATCGAAGGAAGCGACTAGGCTGCTTGGAGGGGGTACCGAATAAATGGTTGAATGAACCCCTTGAGTAGCAGGAACTGGGCGGTTCTCTTCCTGTCGTGAAGGAACGGGCGGATTTCCCCCAAGTTCATCGGACTCTGAAGTGACAAAAAGAATTTGAATAGTATCATTCTCATTCTATTTGGAAATTGTATCCTCTGAAGGTGAACCTTCCGAAGGTAAAACTAGGTTGACTGCCATCTTGACCTATTGACTTTAGTTCAATGTGGACTCAGAAGATTCGCTTTCAGTAATAGGTTTCTTGACTAACGGTTGAGTCATGTCAGTCATATTTTCAACTAGTAAAGGACTTGAGGTGAGTTTCTTGTATCCAGACGGAAGTCACTGCGGTGAAGCAGGACGGTTATGCAAGACTTTTTTTGCCTCATCCAAAAAAGGACAATGGGGAAGGTGATGGTCCCCTTCACATAATCCACATGGAATTTTGACCTTTCCTTTTTGTCTAGGAACTTCATTTTCACTACTTGATGGTGTGCTGTCAACGTGATCGCTAGAGGTTGATGACACCGGACAATGCGAACGGGGAGACCATTCTCTCAAGATCTGAGGAATGCAAGGACAATCTCATTGAAAAAGGTTTCCTCTACAACTTACATAAGGATATCTGGGAGATTTAGTCTGTGGATTTTCACCAGATGATTCATGGTTGCCCCCTTGCTTTACTGACTTCTTCTTCTTCTTCTCTTTCCCTTTCTTCTTCTTCTCAGACACTTGGTTACTAACATCACTATTTTCACCAAGCGAAGAGGAAGAAGAGGAGGGAAAAACAAACGAAGAGGAAGGCGAAGGGTCAACTTTAGTATTAACTGGTTGCTAATTCGATTGCCAAGGAATTATGGTATTTTGAATGATAGAGGTTGAGAATAGCCATACCAGTAGGTCAATCGTGATTCCTGGAAGGGAAAATGTGGCCATATACGTATCACCAATATCTCCCCAAGAGGAGAAAGGACTAGGATTCCCCTCAAAAGGGATTCCTTGATTGGTAGACTCCATTATCTCAACCTAAGATCAACGAAGGAATAGGTATGTTATTCCAAATTAAATAAATTTTAATGACGCTTTAACACAACTTTGCTTTTTCAATTTTTAAGAGTCAAGAAAAAGCTAAAGATGACTCTAGTCCCCTTCGATTTTTAATGAGCCTGAAGTGGCAAGTGCTTAGATGGACCTTTTATTTTAAGGAGTTGAAAAGGAACGAAAGTGACTACTCTGGAAATCTAGACAGAGGGATTACCAAACCAATCGCAAAACTACAATATACACCTTGGTGATAAATTAAAGAGAAATTACCAAGGACTTATGTATGGCAGTCAATCTTTCCGAATGTTGTGTTCAATGCATTGCGATTGATAGGGCGGTAGACACGGCTTCTTATGGATAAAGGATATAAGCCTATTGTGGTCTCCCAACATATGCTCGATGGTATGGGGAGCACAAATCTGTGCTAGCACTTGTCGTAACAAAGAGGAGGAATCACCCAACCTTCGATGAAAATGATAGTTACTAGATTTTACGACGCCGGAACACATCTCTAGCCTAGACTTCTAGATGTGTTGCGTTAGGTTCCAAAGCATTGTTAAGTTCATTGAAATTTATTTTAGAGTTGATCTTGCTTAGTAGTTTTCCTTTCAAGGTTCACCACGTGATGTAGATGTAAAATTCCTAAATATGTAATCTAAAATGATAAACAATCGTTGTTTACTTTTTAAAATGAAAATCCTAGCTACTAAGGAAAGAAGATTACGATTCTTTCAAACAGAGAGCAATGAGCACACACTAAATGCACTTTTCCTAAATCATTTTTTGCACACGCTCTAAATGCATGTATTTGTTTTTCGTTCCCTTAATGTGAAGAATGCCAAAAAGGAAAACTGAGTATAGATCTGAAATATTTTCTTCAAAGCGACATTTCGACAATTTCTTTTCAAAATGAAAGGAAGACTGAATGACACTTTTCGATTTTTAATAGAAAAACACTTTCAACACTTCAAACATTAACAATTCAAATCAAATACACGACAAAAAGTTCAATAGACTATCTAGAGAAAGAAGACTTTACGACAATTCTCTTTTTTGACACAAAATGACAGTTACGACAATTTTTGCACCAAATGACAGTTCGATTTACGCAACTTTTCAACGACGGACTGTAAATGATGGAAAAATACATAAAAACATTTACTAATCCTAATCAATGGAGGCTGATCTATGTAAAGCAAGGAGGCCTCAACAATGAGATATTATTCATAAGCAGCAAAACAATTAAACAGAGCTGAAAACAAGGACAAAAAACCCAAATTTCAAGAAATAGGATTACTCAGTCATCACACAGGTGCTTCACAGAAACAGGGATGCATCTCACCTGCTACACTCAGGAGGTGCAATGCATACTGGCTTCCAATGGTAGACAATGCGATGGGCCAGGGAGCGCAACTGAGGTGGGTTTTTGCTCAAATTTGCAACTGAGTTCAGTGATTTAAGATGAGTCATTATGGACAGTAAAAAGAAAAGTACAGAGGAATGATATTGTGAGGTTACTGAGCTACCACAAGGGCATTTAGAACGCTTGCAAGTCAGATGTTCAGTTCATAAATTAAACCGGAGATTGACTGAAGCAGCATTCATCTACTATGCACTTGCAAAGCAAGAGCAGTTCAAAGGCTATCTGGCTAAATTTAGGCTCCGTCTGTAGTTTATAAAGGAAACAACAATAACAAACAAACAAACTATTCGCTCCCCAGTGGAGTCACCATTTTGTTTCCGAGAAAACTAGTGTCTTTTCGATCCGCTAGTCCCACTAGGATTGGCAGTTATCCTAGAAACAAACAATCAAATCAATTTGTGATTTCCTCTATGTATAGTAGATAAGAGAGAAGAAAAGGGATCAACCTGGATCTTCCACTTGACTCCTTGCTTGATTTCTCTCCCCTTTGATAGAGCTTGCAACTCCTCTCCTACTTGTCCCGCTTAGAGAATACCTGTAGAAACAAAGTAACAGAACACCAGCTGTCTGATCCAGCATCATCCTCCCAGCATCAAAGCCTTCTTCACCTCATGAAAAGAAAGATCACCCAAAAATACAATGCTTCTTCTCAAATACAAACTATCAGCAACTCCTTACAAATTACAAGATTCTAGCCTCCAGATCTCTCAGATGAGGGATCCATTTATAGATGTTTGCAAAGGCGTGAGTCATCTCTGGGTTTTTGATTAGTGTCACTCCACTTGTAGTTCTTGGTTCCACTTTGAGATTTCTTGGATCTCTTACTCATCCCTAGGCAAACTCAGAGATGCAAGTGTCATAGGAGAAGTTTCTAAAAGATTCCATGAGCATCCACTTAGCAAATTGTCTGAGACATTTGTCCACTCTCTCTCATCGCACCCCATAGAAGGCCTCTTCAGTATGCATCACACCTGGCTAGTGTAGGAGTCAGTATGCATCACACCTTGACCATGGAGCAGTTAGTATGGTCCAGTTTTGTCCAGATCTAAGTGGTTTTTCAGGTGGAACTTCTAGGGAATGATGTAATTAGTTGACTGTGATCCTTTAGGGTATGAAACAACACTTTTAGGGGTTAAAGAGCCCTTGGTTTATTGACATATAAGATTGGGGTTGCAGTGCCCAAATATGTCTATAACAAAAACCCACAAAGAATCTCTTCTCTTCTTATAGAATTAATTCAAATGAGAAATCCAAGACCCCAAGACCAAAGTCAAGACATCCTCCAAGCACCAAATCAGCCCTTAAAGGATCAATTTCAAACATGTCAAAGATTCACCAAGTCCACAAAGGTAAAACCTCTTCCAATCTCCTCCACTTCATAATTTCAGACTTCTACTTCATACCTGCATCTTTGGCCTCTAGGAACAATATAAACCCTAGCCTTCTTGCACGTGTTAGCCTTCAAAATCTTCCATTAAGAAAATCAAGGTCTTCCAAGTCAACGAAAGTCAAACTTGACCAAGTCAGAGTCTCGAACTTCTATTCAAGTGTGGATGTTCACTAGGTATGTCCTTTTAGAACTATTCTTATCTTGAATTCCTAATCCTCAAAGAATATCAGTCTTCTTCGACCACTATTTTTTTTCCCTTTGGAAAAATCATAATTTTCATTATATGAGATAAAATTACATGTTGTATATGCATATTGCATATGTTTTAGGAGAGGCACAGTACCTTCCAACACAAAAAATATCTAGAGTAGCAAAAACGGTGCCTTGTATCCACGTAGGGAGGCACAGTTCTTCTAGTAGAGTTCAGTAAAAATTTAAATCAAAATTACTCTTAGCAAAGAGTACATGTCAATTGTATATCTGATAATTTAAAAGCACATATGATAGCAATAATAACATATAACCAAGCTCCCTATGAGCCATTTAGTCTGTTATATCTATGAACAGTCGATGATAAAACTAGTAATGAGAGTCATCCCTCTATTCCTGGATCATCTAGGTGTCAGGAGGTCAAACCGCAGCTTCTTTGGATAAGAGATCAACAGCTGAATTTTGTTCCTTGTAAATGTGATGGCATACAAATGAGTCAAAATGAGTGATAAGTCAATGTGCCTCGTCCAAGATCTGTCTCAGAGAGAAAGCAGAACAAGTTGATTTTTTATTTATCCAATCACAAACAACTTTTGAGTCACCAAATAATTGAAGGTCTCTACAGTTTTTTTCCAGTGCGAAATGTATGAGGAATTTGGTTGTGGATAGTTTAGCATAGTTGTGTGTGCCTCTTCCTAGGCCCATTTGCAGTTTATAGAAATAGGAACCAGAGAAAAATAATGAGGCCCCACTCCCACAACCAAAATCTTATGCAGATTCATCAAAGAAATCCCAAGGAAGCAGATGGTTGATGGTTTCAGGGACAATGGTTCAGGGTCAATGGATGTCTTCCTCATCAGGAATGGATTTGTAGTCATGCACAATGCGAGCCGAAATGGAGGCCCAATGAGGCGAAATATTTTGAAAGATGAGATTATTTCGAGCTATCCAGAGTGCCCAACATATAAGAAGGGGGAGATTTCTAGTTTTAGTTGGGGCTGCTCTAGTCCACTAATTTGTCCAGGCCTCCTGAATAGATAAACCCTGCCATCTGATCTGGAGGGAAATAGTCGATGAGGTCAAGCTCTAGAGGTCCTTAGTGACCTAGAATTCCAGAAAAAGGTGGTCCACAGTTTCATTATTGCACTTGCACAGACAACACCATAATGGACCATGTTGTGCATGCTTAAGGAGGTTATCACCTTTAGGGGTCTTCTTTTTAAGAATTTTCCACATGAGAAGTCAAGTCCTGGGGGGGCTTTGATCTTCCATAAATGTTTCCACCAATACTCAATATCTTGTGGTTTATGCGCTTCATCTAGGACCAGATAGCCCTCCTTCGGAGAGTATTTCCCAGACTTTGCAAGTGCCCATATTATCTCGTCCTCCCCTTCTATAATTTTGATATGAGCTTCTGTTAAGGCCGATGTGTATTCGACCCAAATATGTTCCCATTGCTAAGGAATAAGCAAGCATCGAGCTGATTTCCAGGCTTGTTGAAACAAAGTGGTATGTTCAGGGTCCGAAATATGGCTAATATGAGTAATTCCCGCTTCGTTGAGGTAGGCTTTAAGCTCGAGGAGCAATATGTGGGCATTTCCGTAACCAATCCAGGGATCCTCCCTGATCCTCACAGCGTTTCCATCTTGAATTCTCCATGTGAGGCCAGATCTAATGATCTCAAGAGATTTTAACACTGCCTTCCAAATTACTGATATCCCTGTGTTAAATCTTGAGGGTTGTCTTAGCCAATCCATCACATTAAGAGGTGCAATGTATTTGAAGGTGTCCACCCTTGTCCACAAACTATTTGACGTGATGAGCTGCCAGCCAAGCTTTGCTGCTAAGGCTGTGGAAAAGTCCTCCAGCTTCTTGATATCCCAGCCTCCCCATTTTTTTGGAATAGAGAGAGCATCCCATTTAACCCAGGAAAAAAATTTGCCATGATGTTTGCCCTTCCAGAGAAACTGACTGCAAAGGGTTTGTATCCTAGAGAGAATGGCCCTCTGTATCTAAGCTATAGCCGTCCAGTACACCGGAGTAGCCTCCAGCACTGCTTTTATAAGTGTTAATCTGCCTGCCCTGGATAAGTACTTGTGATACCAGATATTAAGCCTTTTTTCCAATTTTTCTATTAGCCATATCTAGTCTGTTATTCTGTATGCCAGGGATTTTAACTTGTATCCCAAGTATCTAAGCCCTTCCTCCATTCCTAGCAAGGTGAAGTTGAACCGTTGGAGGGCATAATGAATCTCATGAGGCAAGCAACCATTATATGTCATTGTGGACTTGTTACTATTGACAATCATGCCTGTAGCAGTTTGAAACAGGCAGAAAGAGTTCTTCAGGGTAGTCATATCCCCTATACCTCCATTGAGGAAGATCAAGACATCATCCACAAATAACAAATGCGTCAGAATGCATCCTTCTATGATTTTGATCCCATGGAGTCTACCTCTGAAATGTTCTTCTTTGATGAGCTTGCTGAGTCCTTCCATGATGAGCAGGAAGAGCAATGGGGATAAGGGGCATCCCTGTCTAAGGCCTCTTTCCGAGTGAAAAATGGAGAAGTCGCTCCATTTCATAACACATTGAAAGGTATATTATAGATACAACACATAATCCATTTGATGAAGTCAAAAGGGAACCCTATATGTGTTAAAATCAATCTTAAGTAGAGCCAGCTTACTCTATCAAAAGATTTTGAGAGATCAACCTTGAGCATCATACCTTTCATTTTCTTAGTCTTAAGAGTGTGCAGTACCTCCTGTGTTGTTCCAACCACCTCATGGATATGTCTATATTGAAGGAAGGCAAATTGCTCAGGTGAGATATGGGAGGATAGGATAGGTCGCAGTCAGTTGGCTATGATCTTGGTTATGATTTTGTAGATACAATTACAGAAAGAAATGCGCCGAAAATCATCAAATGAGGTCAGCTTGTCATATTTGGGTATGAGGGCAATAAAAGTGGAGTTGAAGGCTTCATGCATCTTGCCATTGCTCCTGGAATCCTCAACGACCTTGAGGAGATCTGGACCTAATGTCTCAAAGAAAGCCAGATAGAATTCCATTGTCCAGTCGTCCAGCCCTGGGCTCTTATCTCTCTTGAAACATTTGAGGGTGGCCTCCAACTCTCCCATAGAGACTTCCTTTACCAACTCCGATGCCTCCTCTTGATCCACAAAATGGGGAAAGAGCTGAGCTACTCGAATTATTTCAGCTAGGGTGGCATTTTTGGGTGCTCTGTAAATCTGCTTAAAGTGAGATGTTGCCAAAGATGAAAGCTGAGGGAAGGTATTTATAGGGTTCCCATTCTCATTTAGGAGCTGCCAAATGGTATTGGATGCTTTCCACCCATTTGCAAATTTATAATATAATTTTGTCTTATCATCGCCCTCAAGCAGCCAGATTTCCCTGCTTCAGTCTCCATGACTCTTATCTATCCTTTAATATTTTGCCTCTAGAAGCATATAAGGATGTGAGCTTATCCTTATGTTTAGATGAGGTGAAAACTCCTCCCTGATTATTCTCAAAATCAGCAATCTCAGCTTCAGTCTTCCTTAGGGTTTTTTCATCCTGAACTCTCTTATTATGTGCGCATATTTTAGAGATTTCCTTAAGTTCTTTTAAGTTATGCACAAAACCCTCTGCAATGTGCCCTCTAGCATCAGGGGGATGGGCCTTCCAGAAGTTCGTGACCAAGCGAGTATAGGATGTATCTTTTAGCCAGGAAGAGTTGAATTTAAAAGGACCCTTAGGCTTATCAGTCCTCCCCCTAATTTCAAAGTAGATAGGCAGATGATCTGATAGTCCTCCAGAACCCACCCACTGTCTGAGATTGAGCCCTATGCTTAGAATGCCTTCCTTAAGAAGGAAACGGTCAAGTGTTTTAGCTAGGCTTTCTTCCCCAGCTCTGTTATTCTTCTAGGTGGGATGCAATTTTGCTAATGGAATGTCCACCAGGCTATGAGCTTCTAAGATGTTCTCAAAGAAATTTGATTGGGGGTCGAACTAGGCATGATGACCCCAGGATTCCGAGTGGCCTAAGGAGAAGTTGAGGTCCCCTCCCAGAATTAAGTGGTCCTTTTGAAAAATATCAGAGCTCAAAATATTTTCCTAGAATTCAAGCCTATGATGGCATGGCTCATACACATTAATAATCATGATCTCAGTGCCCAGGTTGGCTAAGAATAGATCTGCCCCAATATGCCCAGTGCCGCCCCAACAATTAATAAGGTTGATGGACCGGGTATTAAATCCTAGGACATGCATCCTGATCTTTCGGATGCATCTAGGGCCTGAAAAGACCAGCGCGGGAGCATCAACTCAAGCAATCAGGAGATAGTTTCAGCACTACGTAAGGCTTCTTGTAGGAAAATTACATCGACTGGGTCAGCCATGATCAGTCTTCGAAAAGCTAATTTTTTATCAAGCCTAGCTAGCCTTCTAGAATTGAAAGACAGAACCTTCATGGGGGGGATTCTGCTAGGGTGTTCAATGCTCTAAGAGCCCTTTGGATGGTGTTTTGTCTCCCTGAAGCTATATCCTCCCCAGCTTGCATTTTTTCTTTGGACAGTGAAGAGGGACGACCACGAGGAAGCTTTGGAGGAAAGGGGGTCAAACCGAGACCTATACCTAAAAGGTTTGGGACTAGAGACTTCGCTTTGCATCAAGTTGGGTAACGGGGGGGAGATCCGGGAGGGAAGGAGGGATAATAGAGTCAAAGGGGGAGGGGGGAAGGTGGGTACAAGTCACAGAGATGAGAGACTGAAAAAGACCTTCATTGACCTTAAAATTAGCAACTGCAGAGAGAGAATTACTTTTAGACAGAGCGTAATTATGGGAAGTACAGGGGATGGAAGAGCTCTTACTCAAAGAAATTGTAGCCCCGGTAGCCGCCCTAGCCCTGGTGAGTGGAGGAGAGGGAGGACGATGAGATTTTTTGGTGCGCTTCTTCGAGGCCTCCTTGGTAGGTGTCTCCTTGGCTGCTTTAGGGTTAGCATGGGTCTCTGCCTCTCCAAAGGGTGGAAGCTCATCTTGTGATTGATGATTCCTTGATGGCATTGCCTTTCCAGTCTCTCCAGCCTTTTCCCCATTGTTGAGAGGGTAGTCCTGAAAGAGGTGACCAACCTTATGGCATCTTCTACATCGGAAGGGTACCCCTTCGTAATACAAAATTTGCAACCTTGTTAAATTTCTCCATTGGAGAGCAATGTGCTCTTGTAATCCCTCCCTGGTATCTAAGTGTACCAAGATCCTTACATAAGCCATCATACCAGTTGACAGATAGACTTTTTCATGATCCAGGTATGTGCCTAGGGTATTCCCAATGCGCCTAAATACATCCTCAGACCAGAACCATAGGGGAAGTACTGGTAGACACACCCAGAGAGGGCTTGCTCCAAGATTCTCTCTCTCTGGATCAAAGAGGGGATTCCATCTATGCAAAAGGATAAGAGCCTGTTCAATATGCCATATTGATGAAAGGACCCAATTTGTGTGCTCTACCCTTGCAAATCTTAACCAAACCATCCCCTGACAAAGGTTTGTACAAAGGGGAGGTCAGCCAAAAGATGTCCCCATACTTCGGCTGTCCATTGGTTCAACCTGGCCATTGTATAATTTCTTCCTCGTACTCTACCTACCAGAACCTTGTCTATTGTTTCCATAAAATCTCCCATCTGGATGTCCTCACCCAAGCTGAGAAATGCTTCTTGTGCTTTAGGTCTTACACACCTCTGCTTCTTGCTTGGCCTGAACCCTGCATCACAATTAGCCTGCGAAGGACCTCTCGAAGGAGGGTTTATGGGAGGGTTAGGGTTCATAGGCTCAGAGGAAGGCCTCGCAAGAAAAGCTCCGGAAATTGGCAGAATCACAGTGAAGCTGCCTGATGGGGGGCCGAGGAAATCAAAGCTGAGGGGGTCCCAGCTAAGGGAAATGAGGATTCGCCGAGGGGAGCCACAGAGGGGTTGTGAGAGCTTGTTGATGGTGGGAATGAAGAAAAACCTTAAGAGGAGCCGGCAATATTGGGGCCTTCGAAGCGAACCACAAGATTTTAGGTCGATGGCAGTGGGGGAGGGGTTGAGAAAGTTGGCTAGGAGGGGGTGACCTCTAGGTTAGTGGCTACCAAACATGAGGGTCCTGAGAATGAGGGTAGTGTCTCTATCTCATCAAAAAGCTCGTTTTTGTACTAATACAGGATTGATGGGTTTGCATGTGGAGTTGTCCAGATGGGGGTTCCCTCTAATGGGTCCTCCGAATAATCTACTAGGTCCTCCATAACCACCCCGAAAGTCCCACGCCAGTTGCCATTGTAAAAAAAATTGTGCCCGTCGTAGTTGAGACTGAGAGCAAGTGGTGTGAAACAATAGAGGGAGGTAGGAAGCTGAAAAGGAATGAGCATGCCCACTACGGAGAGACGGAAATGTTGGAATGACGTCAGTTGTACAGCATCAGTGGCTAGAAAGCTGCACAGGCTCCAGCTCACGGGGACGGAAGCTTCAGGCTTCAGGTCGTCGGCTGCAAACCCTAACCCTAATCGGGTCGCTTCCTTCGTCTCTTCCATTCCATCTCCCAGACCTCTTCATTCATCCTCTGGTTTGTGTATCATCTTTGACCGCTATTGTCTTAGATACCTTCCCAATCCTCAAATAATATCGGTCCTCTTTGACCATTTTTGTCTTGGATACCTTCCCAATCCTCAAAGAGTGTTAGTCAACAAGAATGCTTCCTATATTGGATTCTATCCTCAAGGAGTATTAATCTTGGATTCTTATCCAATCCTCCATTCTCCTTCCTATTGCCTTCACTAAGACTTACAATAGTTAGTCCTAGTTTAGTGCATGACACATGGAGGATATGATATCTTTAACATCACTCCCTCTCCACCAAGAGAAGAGATCCTCATTCCCTCTCTATTGAGGAATAGATCATTGCTACTTCTCAACATTTAAGGAGACTTCTTACTCCCTCTAAATCATAGAGGATATTCTTCTACTTCCTTATAGTTGGGAAGATTTCTAGTGTGTCTTCATCAATACATCAACTACTAATCCTTCATGGAGATATTCAAGTAGCTACATGGCTCCTCTTCTTCTTCATATCTTCATGAAATTGAGCTTTCATCTTCTTGAATGTACTAGAGCCAAGTTGTGACGGGATTTAGGCCATCACTCTTTCATGTCACTTTCCTCTAGTCATAATTAACAAAGGCATTACATTTAGCCAATAAGAATAGAGCTTTAGCATAACTTCCTTTATACACGAAAGTAAACTTTATGAAAATAGGGTTATCTCTTTGTACTCCTACCTTTTAATCCCAATATGATGTAAACGACTTGACCACACAATCCTTCAAGGATTACCAAATGATCCACTCAATCCATGTATTCTTTGAATTGAGATCAAAACCAACAGTTTTATATATACTTGCCTCAACTTCCATTATGATTTTCTGCAATTTTCCTTCTAGGTAGCAAAACATATATTGACCAAATAACCAAAGCCAAGACATCAATATCAAAATTACCTCAATATTATGGTGTTTTCAATTTTTTCTTAATTCTAAGATCAACATCCTTTCATATGGTATATATTCATATTTTACCAAAGATCCTTCTCCATGCTAATCACTTGTAATCAAAGTGTGCATGGAAAAAACTAACCAATAGGTTGTAATTTATTCTTCCTTGGAGCTATCATTATCAACTCTCTTTATTTCTTCAAGAACCCATATTCAATGTTAATCAATATCATCATGTTTAAGGCATGTCATCTTGTCGAAGAGTCTTGATCCTTAACCATTCCAAAGTATGCTAAGATTCTTCTTCTAAGCATTGAGTAACCATATGAAGCATTACCGAGCACATTTTTATAACCAACTCATTTTGCAATATTCTTGCAGATATTGTTAAACATACATGGAATGTAAACAATGCATATGAAAGATAAGCATTAGATTGCCTTTAATATTCACAAGATGTTCATTTATAATATATTGTACATCACTATTGGATTCATCTTCCAACATCTCTTGGACTTCGGTGGTTGTTCACATTCCACACCAACCCATAGAGGATTAGGTGTCCAACATTCCCCCCTTAATCCGAAGCGGTATGTATGAGTCCAAGAAGAGAGTTGTAATACAAAATGCGAAAAAATGCATGGCAACATTGGGCTGAATGTGCTCTCTGAAATGTTGGTATAAGAGGGGTGGTTTAAGGATGACCACCAACACTGGAACGCTTAGTGCAATTCCCGAAACTCTTCCAAATCTGGCATGAAGCCGAGGTCTTCTGCTAAAGGAAGTGCTCCTCATGTTTTAAAGAGGGAAACCTTCAACCTTAAAAGGGAGGTCTCAACCCACATAAAAAGGGAGAACCTCAATCTGAAAAGGGAGGTCTCAACCTATGATTGTTTAAGGATGACCACCAACTGAAGGCATGCTTAGGGGCATCTTTGTCTCTGGCTACAACTCTGAATCTGGTATGGAAGGTTGTGGCTCAGGCTTGCTTGATGTGGCTTTGAAGCTTGTAGATGACCATCATTTCCCCCCCTGTCAAATACAAGGTGAGGTGATGGAGAAAACTCAACTGCAACACTGTTCTAGAACAAGTTCTGACATATGACTCAAATATATTTTTTGTAGTTGATGCCCATTTCCAAGAAGCGATCCATCCAAGATGAATCTTTGTTCTTACATGAGGCTTGTTTTTGAAGCATCCGTTTGAAGAATGATTGGTTTTATGACAGTTCTTACATGGATGAAGATCAAAACAATGATCTTTCACATGGCCAACTCTGTCACAATGTTGGTGTTGTAACATTTTTTGGTTTTAATAAGTTAGAATAAATTAGTCCAAAAAATGAAAATATTTTTCAAAAAAATTTAAGCTAGGATATGGACAAAAAGAACATTGAATAAAAATGTTAGTTAATATTTTGATAAATATGTACATATCAAAGAAAATATTAGAATAGAAGCCCTAAAAAATGAAGGCAAAAATAAAATGTTAGGTTAGAGAGAAAAGAAAAACAAAACAAAAACAGATCATGAAAGTGTGCAAGTCCAAGTGCCACTACTTTTTACTTTATTATGCAAAATAATGGTTGTGTGCAGCTTGTCATAAATGCCACAACCCATGATAGTCAAAAATTTTAATCTTGACTAGTTCATGCTTTAAATTTCATGTTTATAGTTAGAGAATAAAGATCTAGCCAAACTGTTTAATCTTGGCAGATCAGTAGTTAGGTATAGAATAATAAGGAGCTCATCAGTTTAATCTGAGCCCTTGTATGTTATAAGGTTAGAGTTAGATAGCTTGTTTTCCAAAAGAAAAAGGAAAGAAAAAGGTATGCTAGTCTAAATGCACCCAATTAAGTGAAAAAAAATGTTAGGATAAGTAAAGGGTAGGTAGAAGAAAGGTTGCAGAGGTACAAAGTTGATTGAAGCATAAGCACATTTATCATGCTTGATCATGTGTTTTAGTGTGCAGGAGCAATTATGAAAGTGAAAGGATGTTCACTAGCTGATTTGATTAACTTCCTCTCATTTCATTTCATCCCCCACTACATACTTACTAACTTCCCCATTATCCCATCATTTCTTATTAAAATAACCTTTTCCCTTCATTTTCACTTTTGCCCTTTGGTTTCACACATTTTCCTAGCAAATTACCCTCTAAAAGACATTTCCTAACCAAAAACCCCTTTTTCCTAGTGTGAAACCCTTTCCCCTTGAAGAATCACTTTCCATTTGTAATTTCCCTATTTTTCTATAATAATAAAAAAATGTAAAAACCCTTTACCCTAAGTATAAATTCCCCCCTCCACTTCATTTAACTTTAACTCCACCTTGATGTTTTCCCGACAAAAACACTTTTAACCCATAAAACCTTTTATCCTAAAGTTTCATTAAACCCCACATTACTTAACAAAACTCCGCAGATTTACTTTTTCCTGAATAAACCTATTTAACCCACCACCCTTGGTAGGGTTAAATAAACCCCGTCATGGTTAACTCTGGTCCCACTCCTAAACCCATTACGATATGTTTAATCACCACTTTACTCAATAAATTAATTACAAATCACTTGTGATTATTCCTCGGGCCCCACTAATCTCCATCGATTGCCCTTCGTATAGCTTTAACGTGTGACAGCCATTAGATCTTTCACCCACAAATCTAACGGTGTGCATCCATATCACGCGATCCCGATCTCCAACCTTTACCCGCCCGAGAGCACGCGAGATTCTTGGTTTTTCTCGGGCCCCTTGTGGTTACATGGCAACTCTATGTTAACTCGCGTGCCTCGGAGAAAAACCACCCCACGGCCAAAAGCGATGCGATGAGAAATGAACCCACCTCCCCGCGTAGGTCGAAACCACTCACTATTCACAATTATGCATTTCTGCACCAAAGTTAACCGTTAACCGTTTAAAGGTGAAAACCCTCGTTTTCACTCTTTTCGCTCGTTTTTTCAGTGAAACCTGCCTAACCCTGCTGCGCCATGTTTTGGAGAATTCGGTATCTATGGATAAATACTAATTCCCTATATAAGTAGTTGTATCTAAAACAACAGTTTAAAGTGTTTTAGACTTCTCCTATAAGCAATAGATAAGATGAGAAGATAAGAAGACCTACTTGTAGTTCTGCTTTCCTCTCGTCTCCCTTGTATCGATCCTATCGCTCCTTCTCGTACTTAATACGCTTGAGAAGTACCCTGCAAACACAATAGAAAACAAAGAACCGATCAAAGCATATGATCTATTGAATATAAGTGAAAGGAATCAGATACAATTCACACATATAAGCATTATGAAACAATACAAACATATGAGAAAAAAGGTTCAAACACTTTATCAAATAGAAGAAGGAACTACAACCATTGGTGTTTGATTCAAAGTCATTCCTCCAACTTGGATCTCATCCACATCACATCAAAAGCATGACAAACTTGTAGCATTACAATTCTTGCTTCAAAGCCAAATCCCATAGCAGCATTATCTCCTTACAATTCAACATAATCCAACCCCTGATCACTTCGATGAGTGGTCAATTTATAGGAAGATGAACGAGGTTTTGTCATAAATTGTGGCATTGAATGGCCTTCCATACTTAGAATTAGTTCCATGGAGGAAGGGATGAGAGGATAGCATGCACCCTAACTCATTCCTCATCCATTTTTGAGCTCATAGGAGTTGATAAGTGAGGGAACCTTCTAGATGACTCCAAAAGATAAGAATATTCCCCAAATCCTATGTGAATTTCGCTCATTCTCGCCCAACGCAGGTGAAAGGAAGCCTAAGTGCTCTGCAAAGCACCCTAGAAATGGACTCAACTTCTCTTTAGCGTACCTTTACAAGGGCTTACCTGTGTTGGTCCCTCTAGAGGTTATTTTTGGATGTCTTCAAGTCATGAAATTGTCTAGGAAGGAGGCATTTAAAGGGGTGACTTGTTTAGGACATGAAGCAACTAAAATTAGGGTTTGACGAGCCCTAAAACACTGATCTGGATGTTGGTATTTGATGTGCCTAAATGGATCTGTAACACACCACCTTGAGCCTCTGCAACCAAATTTAGCCTCCAATACCTTCCAAACGTTGCCAGGGCTCCGTCCATACATTATCCTGTTCCCTAAAGCCATTGTGGCCCTCCCTGCCAACCTATGTTTTTCTTAACAATTGTTGTATTTTGTAGGTGATTAGCACAAGGCCAGAAGTTTGGATAAACAGTTTGACACTACTTAAAAACTTGTTTATTCCAAGATTCACAAGGAAATCCATTCAAAAGACTTTATTCAGAAGAAAAAGACAATTATCACAGAGCAAAAGACCATTTACACAGTAAATGTCAAAACAGGAAATTTACACAGTAAAATGTTAAAATATAGGAAATAGATGAAAGTTTATCAAATGAAAGGTCATAAGGGAATATGACATCCAACGTGAAAATCAAACAGCATTCAACTTTTGGAGGAATAGTTAGCCAGCTCGACAATTTTCATTTTTTCAGTGATAGTCACCAACAACATAGCATCAAAATAGTGCCAGATCAACTAGCAGTATTTATTTTGATAATCTATTTTTGTAAAAACAGTTTAGGATATTTTCTTAGTTCTAATGTTATATAAATAATTCTCTTCATGAGTTATTATGGGTTGACCATTGAAGAAGGGTTGCACTCTTGAAGAAAGGTTGCACCTTGATGAAGCATTTGTAAACATTTGATGTACTTAGCTTTTCTCGACCCTTAATACAAAGCAAAAGATTGTGAATTTAGTTTTACACAGTTTGTGTTTCTTTTAAGTTTTTCCAGTATTACACATTATGTTTTTCTTCATATTCTTATGTCTTACAGAGATACCTAGGTAGGAATAATTGTGTTTCAATCTATTCCTAGAAGCTTCTGAAGTGATAATTTATAAATAGAATGGATTCATGGATTGTCTGTTTAATTAATTCCCTCTGAATCAATAAATCATCAACATCTTGTTGTAAGCATAAGCATATTCTCTTGAACCTTCTGAACATCATTCAGAGGTTTTCATACATATGATTATTTAATTTTCAGTCTGGAAATTATGATAATCTTATTATTTTTTGTTTCTTCTCACCACTATACAAGCTATTTCAATGTGTGAAATTTTATAGCAGCCCTCTGCTTTGGAATTAATATTATTCAAAAAGGTTAGGCATTACAATGTTACATCTATTTCATTCATTGGTCTTCCAAGTTAAAACAAAAACCCCAAAACAATTATCTTAGATGTTCTAGCTTGATAGCTGACCATTATCAACTCAGAGGTACGATATCAATATGGCGTTGTTGTTGGGGATTCGAATTTCATTAAGTTTTCATGGGGAAACGATATTCATTTAAGGTGATTAGAGGTCTAGAAAGGTTAAAATCCTTCACCTGGCGACTCCACTAGCCCAAACTGGCACCTTTTAAGCACACGAGATCTCATTCAGAATCTAACTTAGTTAATCCTATGTCAGATCCTTAAAAACTTCTAAGAAAAGCCAGTTCTAAAAGGAGACATCAACCATCTCCTTCTTCTTCTTCTGCCTTACAGTCAGAAGATTTAGTATCATTTGATCCTTTTAGTAATATTCCATCTAATCTTGATTGGACACAAATACCTCTTGGGGTTTATGAACTATTAGATAGGGTAGTTGATTTAGATTCAACTTTCCTCATTCATTCTTTTGAAACACATCAAGAACCCCCTCTACCATTAGGATCACCTAAAACTGAGTCTAACTTGGGTGTTCATTTACCTTAATACAAACCCATAGATTTCATATCCCCTACCACTTATTCATTTCCTTCCACTTCTGAACGACCTGAAGCTTCTACTTATGAACAACCTGAAGAGACCCTCTCTGTATATTCAAATCCACTCTTTGAAACAAAAGAGGGTATTCATTCACCGGTCCAAAAGTTAGTTCTTAAGACTCCTTTAAAGTTATTGAGGTGATCCTCTCCTTCTTCACCTCCATATAGTCACACACCCCCTCAATCACCTTCTTCTACCTCTTATTCATCTTCTTCCTCTTCATCTACACAAACACCTCGTACCCCACCTTATATTATGGCATTCCCACCTATTGTATAGGCTAGATATGCAGCGTTAGTCTTACCTGCTAACCTCGATGCATTCCAGCTGGGTACTTGAAATACCTTCCCAGGTATAATGGAGAAACTGGTCCCACAGTTGAGGACCATCTTCAAGCTTTTCTAGACTTTACAGACAACATGAATATCGAACAAGAAAATGTTTACATGAGATTGTTTGTACAGTCACTTGAAGGAAATGTAAGAATCTAGTTTAGGCAGTTGCCTGTAAATTCCATTAGAAATTGGGAAGAGCTTACAAACATATTTAAAAACCAATGGGGTGTAAAGAAATATCCTCTTTAATTTTTGACTGAGTTTGAAGAAATTAAAAGAAGCTTTGGTGAACCTGTATCAGATTTTATCAAAAGGTTCAATAAACTTTATCATAAGATGCCCCCTGATTGTAAACCCCCTGTAGCAGCAGCTAAGTCTAGGTTTTCTAAAGCCTTTGACAATGATTTTGTTGTAATGCTAAGAGAGAGAACTTCAAGAACTCTTGAAGATATGCAAACAAATGCTATAGAGGTGGAAGCAAATAGGTCTACTTCAACTTCCTTGAAAGTTAAAGAGTAAAAGGCCCAAAGAAAACTCAAATCTATTCAAGAAGCCTCTAGTTCCTCTAGTTCTTCTAAGACTAAAACAGAAGATTCTAAAATAGA
The DNA here is from genome assembly GCA_000404065.3 of Pinus taeda. Lineage (NCBI taxonomy): Eukaryota > Viridiplantae > Streptophyta > Pinopsida > Pinales > Pinaceae > Pinus > Pinus taeda. The sequence continues at coordinate 562,118 of APFE030933840.1, forward strand.
TGAAATAACTTCTCTTCTTAGAAATCTATCTAATAGAATTTCCAAGATTGAGACTCAATCTAGGATAGTTCAAAAAATAGTTACTAGACCCCAACATCAAAATCCAGGTTAGTATAAAAGGAATCCACAATTAAAAATTCTTCAGGGACCTAGTAATGATTAACAGGTTCCCACTCCTTTACTGATGGATGATCAGCAACCTGATGAAAATACTATGACTATTACTGAAGATATCAATAACATGGATACTTCTTCTAATAAAACAGTTATGATTCCTCTCTCACAACAAAATCAGGTTCAAGAAGATCAAGAATCCTCACAGGTTTCTAAATACCATGCCTTCTTTGAATTTTTAATTGCAGAGTTGAACAAGAGATATGATCTTAGCCCTAGGCTTGGCCCTGGAAGACCTCCTAAGGAGACACCAATAATTAAACCTCCTACCAAAGCTGTTGAAACTCAAACAATTGTTATTCGGCCAGTAAATCAGTCAACTGATACTGCTCAAAATGATAAAAATGCCTTGACTACATTTAATGTTGAAAAAGAGTTAGAAAGAGTTAAAATCCCAATTCCACTTTCAAAATTTTCCAAATACCCTAGGTATAAAAATCAAGTCTCCAAATGGATAGAAAACACTTATGTTGATGTTGAAAGTGATATCATTAGTCTTCAAGATGAAAAACAAACATTTGTCTTTGGTCCTAGCTCAGATATGATAGATGAAATAGTGCCTCCTTGCTATGTAACTCTTAAGACAAATGATTCCATGTTATATAATTGTATCCCTTATTCTGGAGCATCACATAACCTCATGCCAAAAACTTTCATGGACCATTTGAAACTTGACATAACTAGATCCTATCATGACTTGTACACCTTTGATTCTAAAAGGGTGCCCTACTTAGGATTAATTAAGGATTTAGTTGTCACCCTTGCCCAAATTCCAGTGAAAATTGTAGTGCTTGATAGTTGTCATAGATATCCCTACCAAATTTGGAATGCTCCTTTCTAGGTATTACTATGCCAAATTAGGGGGAACTCTTCAAATGGATATGTCTTATGCCACTATTCCAGTTTATGGGGGAGAACGACTAAGGTTATACAGAGAGGTAAGATTTGTGCACACTGTATGAAATTGATCATGATTTTGGTTTCTTTCAACTCTCTTCAAACCAAGTACATGAAACTCAAGTAAAAATAGAAGATGTAATTGAAAGTCCTGTACCAAAACAAACTGATGTATGGAAACTATTTTTTGATGGTTCTTGTACAAAAGATGGAGCAGGAATTGGGGTAGTTTTAATTTCACCAGCAAAAAAGAAAATATCACCCAATCATGCAAACTCAACTTCGAAGTTACCAATAATGTGGCTGAATATGAAGCTTTCCTTTTGGGACTGCAATTAGCCAAAAGCTTAAAGGTTCAAAACTTAAGTGTTTTTACTAATTCAAAACTTATTGTCAAACAAGTGAGAAATATTTGCCAAACTAAGCATCCTAGACTTAGGTCTTATAGAAATGAAGTTTGGGATTCAGTTGAAAACTTATTTGATGCTTTTAATTTGACTTATATTCCAATAAATTAGAATATTCATGCAGATGCCTTAGCTGTTTCTGCTAGTTCATTTAAAATTCTTGATCAGACCAATGTACTCTATCAAATACAAGTCAAGTACATACCATCCATCCTAGACAATCTAAAACACTGGCAGATATTTGAAGATGATGAACATTTGAAATCTTTTCTGCAGGTTATAGATGATTTTTCAGTTCTACAAGTCGATGAAGATAGAACAGAAATAAATGAAAATACAAATGGAAATGGAAATGATACTTCAAATTTCAATTCAAAAATTGTTGATCATGACATTATTCAATTGTCTAACAATTTTATTCCCAAAGGCCTCATTCCTTTAGAGAAATTGTTTGATCAAAATGATGTCCTCTGAAACCCTCAGTCCATTTCTTCACAAGATGACATAGAAGAAATTAATATTGGAACAAACGATGATATTAAAAACATCAAAATTTGTGCATCTCTAGATCCTGAGATCAAATCTCAATATCTTAAGTTACTTCAAAATTATAAGGATGTTTTTGCATGGACCTATGCTGATCTAAAAACCTATGATACTTCATTAATACAGCATAAGATTCCTTCATAGCCAGAAGCAGTTCCTTATCAACAGAAACTTAGGAGGATCAATCCAGCTCTCCTACCAACTGTAGAAAAGGAAATTAAGAAAATGCTAGATGCTCAGATCATTCTCCCTCTTAGATATTCTAATTGGGTTGCAAATTTAGTTCCTGTTAGAAAGAACAATGGAGAAATTAGACTCTGTGTGGACTTTAGAAATTTGAACAAAGCATCATTAAAGGATAACTAGCCTTTGCCCAAAATGGATCAGTTACTTCAAATGGTTTCAGGAGCACAAAAAATTCTATGCTTGATGGTTTTTCAGGCTATAATCAAGTAAATATTGATCCAGCAGACAGAGAGAAGACGGCCTTTACTACACCTTGGGGTACATTCATGTATGCTAGAATTCCATTTGGCTTATCCAATGCTGGAGCAACATTTCAGAGAGCTATGGATGTAGATTTTGTGGGTCGGGTAAACAAATTTGCCGTCATTTATTTTGATGACATAACTGGTTTTTCTAAATTTGATTAGAAACATCTAAAGCACTTGATGAAGGTTTTTAACATGTGTAGAAAATTCGGAATATCGTTGAATCCTAAAAAGTCTTTATTTGCTATCAAAGTAGGAAAACTGTTGGGCCATATAATTTTAGAAAAAGGAGTAGTGATTGATCCCAAGCATGTGTCTTCCATTAAAACATTGACCTTACCTAGAAACAAGAAGGAGATTCAAGCTTTTCTAGGCAAGATTAATTTTTTAAGGAGATGCATCCCAAATTATGTTGAGATTGTAAAAGATATAACTGACATACTCCGAAAGGATCATGAAGTTAAATGGATTGTCTCTTCCAGGCATGCATTTGATCGGATCAAGAATTCTATCTCTGAAGCTCCGACCTTGGCCAGCCCTGATTACACTAAACCATTCAGTATCTTTTCCTTTGCTTCAGAAACAACCCTTGTTGTTGTTCTGCTACAAAAGAATGAAGATTCCCATGACCACTCCATAGCCTTTTTCAATCAGAATATGAGAGATATCAAGCTTAAGTATGACATAATTGAGAAGCAAGCCTATGCCCTTATTCAAGCCCTGAAATCATTCAGGATGTATGTCCTACATTCTCCTATTATTGCTTATGTTCCTAACAGTTCTGTGAAAATTTTTCAACCCAACCAGACACTGATGGAAAGAGAGGTAGATGGATAACTCAAATATTGGAGTTTGATCTAACTATCAAAACTGCAAAGCTAGTAAAAGGCCAAGGATTAGCTATGCTTCTAGCTGAATCCAACTTTAAAGTGCTTGGAATCAATTTTGTTTTAGAGATACAAGGGAAGAATCCACAAGAACCTTCTCAAAGTCCAGATAAGAAGATTATACAAGAACCTTTTGTCCTTGCAGAAGAGAAGAATCCACAAGAACCTTCCCTTCATCCTGAAGAAAAGAATCCACAAGAACCTTTACCTTCAGATCAGATCCACCCTTTATGCATTGATGACAAATTTATGTTGTCAGATTGGTACCAAGACATTGTAAATTTCTTGATCCATTTTGAATGTCCAACATCATTCTCCAAAATCTAGTATAAAACTCTCAAACTGAAAGCAGTCAAGTATTGTATCATAAATGCAAATATTTTGTTATTATGTTTAACAGAATCAAAAACTGAAGGAATCATTGACCAGTATCATACAGGATTTTGTGGAGGACATTATGCTTGGAGAGAAATAGCATCTAAGGTATTAAGGGGAGGATTTTATTGGCCAACATTGTTCTTACACGTAGGAGCAAAGGTCAAAGGTTGTGTTCCTTGTCAATGTTTGTTGGTAAGCAAAAATTAGCAGCTCTTCCACTGGTTCCATCAATAGTCTCAGAACCTTTTAGCCAATGGGGATTAGATTTTATTAGAAAAATTCATCCCACTTCAAGTAATCAGTATAGATGGGTCCTCACTACAACAGACTACTTCACTAAATGGGTGGAAGCAATTCCAGTGATAAATGTTATTGATTTAGTAGTAATCAAATTTATTGAAGAGAACATCTTATCTAGATTTGGTTTCCCAACTCAAATTGTCACTGATAATGCAACAGTTTTTTCTAGTGTTAAAATGATTGAGTTTTTCCAGAAATATCATGTTTTGTTAGATCATTCAACTCCATATTACCCACAAGGTAATGACCTTGCAGAATCTTCAAATAAAAGTATGGTAAAGGAAACCAAAAAGACTCTAGCAAATCATAAAAAGAGTTGGGACTCTCATCTAATTTATGTGGTATGGGAAAATAGACTTACTCGAAAGAGATCTACTGGAAAATCTCATTTCCAATTAGTTTATGGGAAAGATGCAATCTTCCCTACCAATTTGGCCTTCCTTCTTTTAAAATTCCTGCAGGATTCAACAGATGAACCTGATGATTTTTCAAGGAGAATAAATCAGATTATTGAACTAAATGGAAACAGAGATGAAGTTCAATACAAATTGAAAAAGTATTAGAGTAAGATGAAGAGCCTGTTTGACAGAAGAGCTAGGGAAAGGGACTTCAAGGAAGGTGATCTAGTTCTAAGATGGGATTCCAGGAGAGAAGAAAAGGGAAAACATGGCAAGTTTGACAACCTGCAATTTGGACCTTTAACAATTGTTGAAGTGAAGGGAAACAACACTTTCGCACTAAAAAATCTCGAGGGGCTATATTCCACTTATCCTGTAAATGGAAGGTTTCTCAAACATTACATTTGGTACTGAGAAGTTGAAGTAGATTTCATTACTATTGATCCAAAATGGATTTAGGATAGACTCCTAAGTCTAAGTGTTACTCACAGAGGAAAATGAAAGTCCAAGAAAGTTCCTGGAAATAGCCCCACAACAGAGATCTTTTCATATAAAATCTATTGTAACTTGAATGGACGAAAATGGACTTAGGATGCAGAAGTTATCACAGAAAGAAGATGCCCTTTGTTCTTTGGAAAAAGAGGAAAAATCCCCTAAAATGGGGAAAAAACCCCTTATAAAGGGAAATCGCATTAGAGGAGATCCAAAAGGTGAACTTAAGCAGAAAGGGGAGAAACCCTCGATTGCCGATCCCTGACATATCGGGTTGGAGGCAGGCTAGTGCATATAACCTAAGGCAAGGACCTCGGGCCGATGCGATATTGCGATCACCGATATCGGTGGGTCGGCGTTGGCGATGCCACGAGGCAAAGGACAGTTCCCCGGGCCAACACGACTTGCAATTATGATATATCACATCGCAACATCGCCTCGCAGTGATGTAAAAGGGGTGATAATGCCAAACCCGATGGACGTTATAGGCACGGTTCGATAAGTTTTGAGTTCTGGTAAAAGGAGCTTTCTTATGTATAAGCATGTTTCGGAGTAAAAACCAAAATACAAAGGAAATTGCCCTAAGTGATAAAGCAAACCCAAAAGGGAATTATAAACATGGAGCCATGTTATTTGAGTTCTGATAAAGCGGGATTTTGGGCGAGCCTCAGGCGGTAAGCGGTATTGGGTCGGCTCCACCCGATCCCATACAATGAATGACACATGGCTGGCAGAGGAGAGAGGAAAACCGCTTTTTTGGGTGGGTAACCTTTGTACCCTTAAGCCACTCGAAATCGCATATTGACCATTGGATCGAAGATCCCGTAGATCGACAGTGGGGCTTGTGATAGCGGCCAAAGGCAGACCCGATGTGATTTTAGGGCGATTTTGATATAATTTGAAGTCCAATAAAAAGGATTTTGTTGGGTTTTGAATGTTTTCCCGTGTATTTGGGATCTCACCCAATACGTTAATGCGGTGCGATATAACGCTTAATGGCAGACCCAATAGGGATTTTAGGGGCGATTGAATTGGATTTCAAGTTCGAAAATCACGCCCGAGAGTGTATTTTGCAGACATTCTCTGTGTAATGGGATTTTCTCAATTTTTGGATTTTTGCCTATGAGAAGGCCCCGAAACCTCTGTAACCGCTCCTGATCATCATGCCACACTGCAAGCAAGTGTTTTTACAGGCAATGATGCATTTTGAAGCCATGGAGTCGCAGAGCCAGATGGCCAGTCTAACTGACAAGGAGTAGAGAAGCCGCAGAGCCGCAGCGGGATAATGAACCGCAAAGAAACGGCTGAGGAAGCCGAAAAGCTGGAAAAGTTCCTCAAAGAAGGCAAAAGCAAGAGAGTAGAGAGGGAAAAAAATGCTAATGCACAGAGCAGCTGAGAGAGTCTTTGGAGTCACTTGGAGGTCAAGTGAAAATCTAGAGAGATGAAAGTTGCAGAAAGCCAAAGCCAGAGTCAAAGAAGCCAGAGCCAAAGAGCCAGAACCAGAGGCGAGAGCCAGAGCCAGAGCTAAAGCCAGAGCTAGGGCCTAGAGCTAGAAAGCTGAGAGCTTCAAAGCCAGGGGATAAGATGGTGTTCTGAACCCATTGTATTCTATGTAAACTAGTGGAGTTGAGCGTGGAGCTTGTAAAAGAACTTAGACCATAATCCCAGAGGAACTAGTTGAGTTGACTAGAGCTCAAGGAGATGTGGCCCAATAGTTTTGGGTGAACTCCATATTAAACTTGTTGTTTTATGTGTGATGCTCATTTGCTGCATTGTTTCACTGTTATATGTTTTATATCAATTTAACAAAATCAATTTACAGCACATAAACGGTTTACAACAACCATAAGCATACACCTTATTTTCAAGCACATATTTAATTCTGCATTGGTTAACCATAAAGACTTGGGAATATTTAAGCTTTGGAAGTGGGAGAGGTGCTTGTAAGATAAACAAGGGGCTAAGTGCCCCATTTTCAAATCAGGTGGTATCGGAGCTTGAGATTGATTAACCCCGCCTTCAAAGAAGGTGATATCAAGGCTGGTTATACCAGAGCAAGTGGTATCAGCTCAGAATGCTTGTTCGATAGAGCAAAGATTGCTTGTCTGAAGGGTGTTTGGGCAGTCAAGGATTGATTTTCTGATTGAATGTATGCTTGTTTGCAGACTAATTATTTTATGAGTTTGCAGAGGTGAAGGGAAAGCTATTGATAGCTCAATTCATGAAGGAAAATAAGGAAGAAGGGTTGAAGGCATTCTTCTATCCCAAAGGACCTCAAGGCAATCCTTGAAGCATAAAAGGTTTGTTGCAAAAGGTCGCTTAAATAAGCTCTTTAGTAATCTTGTTTGAAGTTCTTTTGTTCATTGGTATAATGACAACTTCTACAAGTGAGTCCTCAAACTCCTCTTGCATCACAAGACTCTTTGATGAAGACATGAAGCAAGACTTGTTCATCATGATGGATATGTTGAGACAAATGTATGAGGATGGAAGGAAGAGCATCATACTTAGAGAGCAGTTGAATTCCATGGAGGAAGAGAAGTAGTTGCTTTCTGAAAAATTGCAGGAAATGGAGGGCAACTTCCTATTGCAAATATGAACCTGAGAAGGATGCATGAGTTTGAGATAGCTCTTTGTTGCCCAAGAAGCCTTAGTCAAGTATCAGCTTGAAGAAGAGGTAAACCATTCCAGTTTGTCTTCAAATTCTTCTAAGAATGCTTATATTGGTTCTTTTGAAAAAGATACTAAAGGCATAGGTTCCAAGCTAATGTCCAAGATGGGCTATGAAGGGAAAGGCTTGGGTAAGAATGCTCAAGGTATTCTTGAGCCAATGATGGTTGAGGAAAGGCCTAAGTATTTGGGTCTTGGCTATGGACAAGCTTATGGAGAGAGTTCCAAAGATGCCATGAAGTCCATTGAAACAGTCCCAAGAAGGAGTTTCATTTCTGGTCCTCTACATCAAGAGTGTGAAGATTGTATTCTGGATGAATGCAATAGCTTGAAACATCATTTGCAGGATAAAGGTGTTCAGAAGCACACACTTGAACCAGAGAGTTGTGGAGAATCTAATAGCCTTGAAGAGATTGATGGTGTTCCAAAGGGAGCCACTTCTTCATTTGCTTCACCTCCTCATGAAGGCAATAAAGGTGAAATAGAAAGGTATAAATCTGGTTCTAATCATCTTCCTTTTGATTTTGCAAAGCATTATAAATTTCCACATAGATATGGGAAAAGAATTGCATGTTCCATTGTGGTTTGGATAACCATAATGTTTCTATATGTTGGAATAGAATGGCCACATACAGGAAACTTTTGAAGGAAAAGAAGCAAGAAGCCAAAGGTCCATTAAACAAGGCAAATCATGCTATCAAGAGGATGCACATGTAGTGCACTTACTTCCATAAGCAAGGACATCTTGCTGAAATATGTTGGACTCTAAATCCAGCAATGCTTCCACAAAAGCTGAAGAAGATGGAAAGAGAAGATGGCAAAAATGGAAAGGAAGATTCCATGGATGATGTGTTTCAGGATGATTCACATGTTTGCTGATGTGTAGACAAAGGTGCTACCTTTGAAAGGGATTGGTAAGAAACGGTTAGAGTTCTAATCCGATTAAGATTGCATGTCTATTGATGCATCTATCTGCATTTCTTTGTTAATGGAATGCAAACTGCAAGATTTTACCAAGAAGGTGAATGGAGAAGTTGAGCAGGAGACTCACTTTGTTGCTGCAATTCATTTCAGCGTCAAAAGTACAATGTGCTTAAGCGAAAGTTGAAGGATGAAATGCATGAATGAGCATTATATGCATGAACATAGGGATGCTAATGATATCCTTGTTTTTGAACATGTATGTGTAATTAACTTTCAGGGTTGAATGTTTTGACATGCATGTGATGCAATATTGACTTGGGAAAAGTTGATTTGGTCTCCAAGATGGAAATAATAATGAAGTGTTTCATCTTTTGAGAAAGAGTCCTAATGGTCTTTTTCTACATGCTTGACTTGAAGGGTCATTTGTTTTAAAGGCATGTTTTGTGGGCTTGTCATCTAGTCCATCATTTGTATGTAGATGTAAGACATGGAGGTGTTCACAAGATGTGAAATCTATTTCTTTTGTTGAAGCAGGAGTTAGACCATCCAGTTGTTGTTTGTATCTCTGTTGTTGTTAACAGTGGTTGTTGATAGCTTTTCAAACAGGTACAAATAAGAAATTTATGGAGCAGATATAATTCACATTTGTTTGAGCCACCTTGGATCAATGATCAAGGTAGAAAAGTTCAAACTACCTTCTATGACCATCTCAGCAGGAGTTCTACAGGAAGGCAGTTCTTCCTAGGAGGACCAACGCATCTAGGAAGGAAAGTGGTCAGAAACTTAGGTTCAGAGGCACTATGCAAAGGCAAATGTGTGGAGGCTGAAAGAAGAGGGTGTTGTTACTCTCATTTACTATTCAAATCAGTACATCAGTCTTTCGGAGACCAAAAGTTCTTTTAGTGGGAAGGCGTAATCCAAAATGTATTTTGGATAGACTCCTAAGTCTAAGTGTTCCTCACAGAGGAAAATGAAAGTCCAAGGAAGTTCCTAGAAATGGCCCCATGGCAAAGATCTTTTCATTCTCAATATACTGCAACTTGAATGGGAAAAAATGGACTTAGGATGCAGAAGTTATCACAAAAAGAAGATGCCCTTTGTTCTTTGGAAAAAGAGGCAAAATCCCCTAAAATGGGAAAAAAAAAAACCCTTATAAAGGGAAATTGCATCAGAGGAGGTCCAAAAGGTAGACTTAAGCGAAAGGGGAGAAACCCCCGATTGTTGATCCCCGAAGTATCAAGTCAGAGGCAGGCTGGTGCATATAACCTAAGGAAAGGACCCCGGGTCGATGCGAGATTGCGATCGCTGATATTGGTGGGTCGGCGTCAGTGATGCCACGAGGCAAAGGATAGACCCCTGGGCCAACGCGACTTGCGATTGCGATATATCACATTGAAACATCGCCTCATAGCGATGTGAAAGGGGTGATAATGCCGGAATCGATGGACTTTATAGGCACGGTTCGATAAGTTTTGAGTTCCGGTAAAAGGAACTTTCCTGTGTATAAGCACGTTTCGGTGTAAAAACTGAAATACAAAGGAAATTGCCCGAAGCAATAAAGAGGACCTGAAAGGGAATTATAAATACGACACCATGTTATTTGAGTTTCGATAAAGCGGTATTTCGGGCGGGCCTCAAGCGGTAAGCAGTATTGGGCCGACTCCACCCGATCCCAAATAATGAATGATGCGTGGCTAGCGGAGGAGAAAGGAAAATCACCTTTTCATGCAGGTAACTTCATAACCTTAAGCTACCTGAAATCGCATATTGACCTTTGCATCGAAGATCCCGTAGATCAATGGTGGGGCTTGCGATATCGACCAAAGGCGGACTCGATGTGATTTTAGGGCGATTTCGATACAATTTGAAGTCCGATAAAAAGGATTTTGTCAGGTTTTGAATGTCTTCCCATGTATTTGGTATCTCTCCCAATACGGTAATGCGATGCAATATAATTCCCAATGGCAGACCCGATAGGGATTTTAGGGGCAATTGAATGGGATTTCAAGTCTGAAAATCACCCCCAAGAGTGTATTTTGCAGACATTCTCTATGTAATGGGTTTTCTCAATTTTTGGATTTTTGCCTATGAGGAGGCCCCGAAACCTCTATAACCGCTCCTGATCATCATGCCATGCTGCAAGCAAGCGTTTTTACAGCAATGATGCATTTTGAAGCCACAGAGCCACAGAGCCAGATGGCCAGTCTAACTGATAAGGAGCAGAGAAGCTGCAGAGCCGTAGAGGAATAATGAACCGCAAAGAAATGGCTGAGGAAGCCGAAAATTCATAAAAGTACCTCAAAGAAGGCAAAAGAAAGAGAGCAGAGAGGGAAAAAAAAACTAATGCGCAGAGTAGCTGAGGGAGTCTTTGGAGTCACTTGGAGGTCAAGTGAAAAGCCAGAGAGCTGAAAGTTGCAGAAAGCCAAAGCCAGAGCCAAAGAAGCCGGAGCCGAAGAGCCAGAGCCAGAGCCAGAGCCGAGCACCAAAGCTAGAGCCAGAGCCAGAGCCTAGAGCCAGAAAGCTGAGAGCTTCAAAGCCAGGGGATAATATGGTGTTTTGAACCCATTGTGTTCTATGTAAACCAATGGAGTTGAGCGTGGAGCTTGTAAAAGAACTTAGACCATAATCCCATAGGAGCTAGTTGAGTTGACTAGAGCTCAAGGAGATGTAGCCCAAGAGTTTAGGGTGAACTCCATATTAAACTTGTTGTTTTATGTGTGATGCTCATTTGCTGCATTGTTTCACTGTTATATGTTTTATATCAATTTAAGCAAATCAATTTAAAACACATAAACAGTTTAAAACAACCATAAGCATACACCTTATTTTCAAGCACATATTTAATTCCGCATTGGTTAATCATAAAGAATTGGGAATATTTAAGCTTTGGAAGTGGGAGAGATGCTTGTAAGATAGAGAAGAGGCTAAGTGCCCCATTTTCAAATCAACTATCATTGTAAAAACTCTGGTTTCTTTACTTTTCAAGCTACCCGTGTGATTTTTTACAGCAAAAGACTCCATAGCCTGAGGAGAAGGCACATGGATCTGCAGGTTCTCTGCATCTATAGGAGAAAGTAATCCCCAGTTGGAGCCAATGTTGTGGCATTTTTTGGTTTTGATACGTTAGAATAAATTAGTCCAAAAAATGAAAATAATTTTCAAAAAATGTTAAGCTAGGATATGGACAAAAAGAATACTGGATAAAAATGCTAGGAAATATTTTGATAAATATGTACATATCAAAAAAAATGTTAGAATAGATGCCCTAAAAAATGAAGGCAAAAAATAAAATTTTAGGTTAGAGAGAAAAGAAAAAAACAAAAGCAGATCATGTAAGTGTGCAAGTCCAAGTGCCACTACTTTTTACTTTATTATGCAAAATAATGGTTGTGTGTAGCTTGTCATAAATGCCACAACCCATGATAGTCAAATAGTTTAATCTTGACTAGTTCATGCTTTAAATTTCATGTCTATAGTTAGAGAATAAATATCTAGCCAAATTGTTTAATCTTCGCAGATCAGTAGTTAAGTAGAGAATAATAGGGAGCTCATCTATTTAATCTGAGCCCTTGGATGTTAAGGTTAGAATAAGATAGTTTGCTTTTCAAAAAAAAAGGGATTGCTAGTCTAAATGCGTCTAATTAAGTGAAGAAAAAATGTTAGGATAAGTAAAGGGTAGGTAGAAGAAAGGTTGTAGAGGTACAAAGTTGATTGAAGCATAAGCACATATATCATGCTTGATCATGTGTTTCAGTGTGCAGGAGGAATTATGAAAGTGAAAGGATGTTCACTAGCTGATTTGATTAACTTCCCCTCATTTCATTTCATCCCCCACTACATACTTACTAATTTCCCCATTATCCCATCATTTCTTGTTAAAATACCCTTTTCCCTCCATTTTCACCTTTGCCCTTTGGTTTCACACATTTTCCTAGCAAATTACCCTTTAAAATTCATTTCCTACCCAAAAACCCCTTTTTCCTGGTGTGAAACCCTTTCCCCTTGTAATTTCCCTATTTTTCTAAAAAACCATAAAAAAAAAACCTTTACCCTAAGTATAAATTCCCCCCTCCGCTTCATTTAACTTTAACTCCACCTTCATGTTTTCCCAACAAAAACCCTTTCAACCCATAAAACCCTTTATCCTAAAGTTTTATTAAACCCCGCATTACTTAACAAAACTCCACAGATCAACTTTTTCTCGACTAAACCCGTTTAACTCACCACCCTTGGTAGGGTTAAATAAACCCCGTCGCGGTTAACTCCGGTCTCACTCCTAAACCCATTGTGATATGTTTAATCACCTCTTTACTCAATAAATTAATTACAAATCACTTGTGATTATTCCCCGGGCCCTGCTAATCTCCACCTATTGCCATCCGTGCAGCTTTAACGCGTGATAACCGTTAGATATTTCACCCCCAGATCAAACAACGCATATCCATATCGCACACTCCTGATCTTCGACCTTTACGCGCCAGAGAGCACGCGAGATTCATGGTTTTTCTTCACCCCCTTGTGGTTAGGTGGAAGCTCTACGTTAACTCGCGTGCCCTCGGAGAAAACACGCGCCAAGGCAAAAAGTGGTGTGATGAGAAATGAAACCACCTCCCCATGTAGGCCGAAACCACTCATCGTTCACAATTATGAATTTTCGTGCCAAAGTTAACCGTTAACCGTTTAAACACGAAAACCCCAACCCTTTTCGCTCGTTTTTCAATGAAACCTACCTAACCCTGCTTGCGCGACCCTGAGCCTCTGCAACCAAATTCAGCCTTTGATTACCTTCCAAACACTGCCAAAACTCCATCCGTACGTTATCCTATTCCCTAAATCCATTGTGGCCCTCCCTACCAACCTGTGTTTTTCTTAAAAATTGTTGTATTTTGCAAGTGATTAGCAAAAGGCCAAAAGTTTGGATAAACAATTTGACACTAGTTAAAAACTTGTTTTTTCCAAGATTCACAAGGAAATCCATTCAAAAGCCTTTATTCATAAGAAAAAGACAATTATCACAGAGCAGAAGACCATTTACACGGTAAATGTTAAAATAGACAATTTACAAAGTAAAATGTTAAAACATAGGAAACAGATGAAATTGTATCAGATGAAAGGTCAAAAGGGAATATGACATCCAGCATGAAAATCAAACAGCATTCGGCTTTTGGAGGAACATTCAGCTAGCTCCAACAATTTTCTTTTTTCAATGATAGTCACCAACAGCACAGCATCAAAATAGTGCCAGATCAACTAGTAGTCTTTATTTTGATAATCTATTTTTGTAAAAACAGTTTAGGATACGTTCTTAGTTCTATTGTTGTATAAATGACTCTCTTCACGAGTTATTATGGGTTGACCATTGAAGAAGGGTTGCACTCTTGAAGAAACGTTGCACCTTGATGAAGCATTTGTAAACATTTGATGTACTTAGCTTTTCTAGACCCTTAATAGAAAGCAAAGGATTCTGAATTCAGTTTTACACAGTTTGTGTTTCCTGTATGTTTTTCCAATATTACAAATTATGTTTTTCTTCATATTCTTATGTCTTACAGAGATTCCTAGGTAGGAATAATTGTGTTTCAATCTATTCTTATAAGCTTCTGAAGTGATAATCTATAAAAAGAATGGATTAATGGACTGTCTGTTTAATTAATTCCCTCTGAATCAATAAATCATCATCATCTTGTTGTAAGCATAAGCTTATTCTCTTGAACCTTCTGAACATCAATCAGAGGTTTTCATACTTATGATTATTTAATTTTCAATCTGGAAATTATGATAATCATATTATTTTTTGTTTCTTCTCACCACTATACAAGTTATTTCACTGTGTGAAATTCATAGTAGCCCTCTGCTTTGGAATTAATATTATTCAAAAGGTTAGGCATTACAATGTTACATCTGTTTCATTCATTGGTCTTCCAAATTGAAACAGAAACCCCAAAGCAATTGTCTTAGATGCTTTGGCTTGATAGCTGACCATTATCAACTCAGAGGTACAACAATTGGCATTTAACATTTTGTTGTGGTTGTTGTGGAAGAGGACCGGAATCTGAAACAACTAAAGGTGAACTGTCATGAAGAAATCCAACACTCTGAAGCTGGATGGGCTTTGAGTAAACTGGAATATGAAAGGACACGTCCTTGTCATATCCAAGACCAATTCTATGTTTGTTATGGACAAGCTCTTCCGAAGGTCTAATGACCGACTTGGGAAGTGCAGGCTGAATTTATGCATCTACATTTAACTCTGCTACTTCATTGGGCACTAGATCTGAATCAATTGTAACATTATTTACTTGTTGTTTATGGGAGTTTGTTTCAATGTTATGAACAGAAATAGGTTCAGAATGATGACTCCATTGATGTAATTCTTCCTTCTATAGTTGAGATTTAAACTGCAAAAAAACAATGTTTTCTTTTGCATTTTGTAAATAGGTTCGAATATTGGAAAGACTATCCTTATTGATGTTTACCATCTCATCTACAGTAGAGACTATCGGGTCATTTAGCAACTCTAATGTATTATCAACTCGATCCATTTTAGAACAATTGAATTAGAGGAATGGTGTTGGCTTCGACTACAAATGCACCATATAATTTAGAATTGTTCGCACCAGCTCATGAACTAATGCATATTAACATTCTTCAATTATGCAATATAACTGAGGAGGCATACATTCTATATTCAATGTGTATACATCCCCATAACTTGTATGAACACAGTTGTCAAGACTCACAAGTTGGCTTCAATGTACATTCAATACTCAACGCACATAAACTATTCAATCGTTAACATTCATAGCTCGGCATCATAACTAAGTTATCACGGATAGGAATATAAACTACTCAATCTACAACACATACATTCCCATGCATTAAGAGTTAGTGCTCTCTCTCTCTTAAAGCATAAACTTCACCCTTTAAAGAATGGAATAATGCATAATGGTTTTCAAAACACCACACCGGATTTACAATGACCAACGCACATATATGTCATCACCATAATACAAAACATGGCCTTCATATTTTCATCGTATTGGCATTCATTACATGATCTTCAAAAAAGGATCACCAACACAGACTTCAACATACATTGCCCTTGCTCCTGGACCTCCCAGAGTCCATCTTTATAATTTGGAGATGAAAACAAGACAAACAGCAATGCCTAAACGGTGCAACCAAAACCCACATCAAAGTTGGTTGCACACTACCAACAATCATATTCAATGAATTACCAGTAATCATATGAGCTTTGCTGTGATGCAGCCACAGACAATGGTGAAGTGTGTAGGCTTGTACCTCAAGAAAAGTGCTCATATACTTCTGACATACGTTATATGACTAACCATGACAAGAAAACTAGCTAGAAATTCACGGCGTTTCGTAGAGGCATGAATTCAAAAGAAAATGTGATTGATGAGTCTATCAAGACCATGACATATTTCACCGACGTGGTCTTCAATGGTGGATTTAACTGCTAAAAAACAACTTTTCTGAGTGTTTTTGCGAATTTTTTATGAGCTTCCCTTGAACAACCTTAAAAGGTCTTCATAGTAGTTATCTAGCACAATGGACCATTTCTTTATGGCACCTGAAACCGACAGCCAGACCTTCGGCCTTAATGCAAGCAGAATCCCCTTCCTAATCTGCCTCTTCAAGGCAATGGTATTAGAGAGCGTAGTTGGCAGCAAAGACACATCAATCCCTTCATATAGAGAAGATATTTGTGGGTTGGTATTTGCATCCCAAGAAATGTGACTGTCAAGGACGAACCTTTAGGCAAGACCTGTAAGTTCATTTCGTATACGAGAAATACTTTTCCTACTGACTATGTATCGAATGTTTTTTATTTATAACTTCAGTGAAAATGTTGTGGTGGATGGAAACACAGTGAACCATGGCTTGTGGGATACAGCAGGTCAAGAGTACTACAATAGATTAAGACCTGTAAGCAGAGTTTATGGCATGGCAACGTGGGGTTCCACTGCGTGGAGTATGAAGGCAACGTTCGGAGTCTGCAAGAGGATCTGCATTTGGAGTATTACACGGCATTTGGAAACACAACAATGATTTATCTCACAACACAAAGAATCACACAAAGATGCTCCCAACCAACATATTGGTTACAATGCAATTGGAATAGACTAAAGAGGGAGAGAATCATTGAGTAGAATGGTGTGCAGAGTAATGAAATGGTCTGCCAGGAGAATGCCCAAGCAAAGCAGAAAAACAATATGTCTATAACTGACAAGATCAAGAGAGAAATTAATGGCAGACAAATTCGGCAGAGTTGATGGGCTCTTAAAATACCCAGGCCTCTATTTCAGATTGTTGGAATGTGCGTTACACCGAGAATCGTAGAACTAACAGTTATATGAATGTATAGAAGTTACAAAGGCAGAGATCTAAGACCCGCAACCTTGCATATGAGGGAAAAACATTAGTTTTTTTCTATATCAGGACAATGGGTAGAGGTACAAGACTGACATGTATAGAAAGTGTTGGCATTATGATACATATGTTGTACTTGATGGCAACCCACTCATCTCAGATGATAAATTATAGTGCAGCAAAGTTCACGTACTTTCATGAAGATAAAAGTTTATTTCATGTAGAGAAAAGTTCACGCAATTTTATGCGGAGAAAAGTTTTTTTCATGTGGAGAAAAGTTCACGCACTTTTATGCGGAGAAAATTTTATTTCATGTGGAGAAAAAGTTCACGCACTTTTATGCGCAGAAAAGTTTATTTCATGTTAAAAAAAAAAAGTTCACGCACTTTTATGTGGAGAAAAAGTTTATTTCATGTGGAGAAAATTTCACGCACTTTTATGTGGAGAAAAAGTTTATTTCATGTGGAGAAAATTTCACGTACTTTTATGTGGAGAAAAATTTTGTTTCATGTGGAGAAAAAGTTTATTTCATGTGGAGAAAATTTCATGCACTTTTATGTGGAGAAAAAGTTTATTTCATGTGGAGAAAAGTTCACACACTTCCATGCTTGGTTCATGGTATTGGTCCGGCAGTTTTTTGATCCTATGGTTTTGGTCCGTGGTATTGCATCCAAAAGTTTTGATCCCAAGTATTGGGTTCATGGTATTGTGTTATTATGGTTTTGGACCGTGGTATTGTGAAAGGCCTAAGATTATAAAAGGGGAAAGAGATCATTTGGAAAAGCATCATCTGAATTGTTATTGAATATCTGATAAAGTGCTAGATCTGGAATACTGTGATTGGGTTATGGTGTAGATCTGGATTTGAATAAAGAAGGAACCTGAGTACAAGGAGAAGGATAAGTTCTATTGATGGGTCTTAATCTTTAAGCTTGAATGATAGTATTTTTTGTTCTGGGTTTATATTTGGTGTGGTGGTTTACAGTTACTGTGATTTGGATACAGCTGTCAGAGAAAGTGTCTACTTGATTCAGTGCTAATTGGTGATGAAAGGAGATTGTTTTGATGCAGAGAAATTCTTGATGATTGATTGATGTTCATGGATCCAGTCTGAAAATTTATGAAACGTGGTCCCTGGAAGAAAGAGAAGTTTGTAGCCTTCTGTAGGCCAGCACCTACGTACTAGTATCTTGGCTAGTGCAAGAGCTAAGGGGGTTGTAGCTCCCTTCCAGGAGAGTCTGGAAAACGAGAGAGGGTTGTCGCTCTCTGCAGGTTGCAGCCTACGTACTGGTAAAGGACTGCACCAGTACAATTGTAAAAAGAAGTTTCTAATTGAAAGAAGACGGAGACATATTGCAGCAGGTGGTTTTCACCCACATTGGGTTTCCACCTTATATCATGGTGTTCATGTGTGTGGCTTATGTGTGATGATCTGTTCTATTTTACTGCACCTGTTTACGGTTAATATGGTTGATAATGTTCTAATGCACTCATTAAGGATCAACTAACTGAATCATAAGAAGTTGTGGAAGTAGCATATATGAATCTGAATATGGAAATGTAAAAGTTTTATTGATGTGATAATACTGATTCACCCCCCTTCTCAGTATTATTTCCAACAATTGGTATCAGAGCAGGTCCTTCAGAAGAAGTTTGATCGCTTGAAGGAAGATCTTTCATCATGAGCAACTACGAGAGGGAAGCATGAATCAGGCCACCGATTTTTGATGGGACAAACTTCGTATACTGGAAGGTAAGAGTTACTCCCTATCTTCAATCTCTTAGTACTAAAGTCTGGGATATCATAGATACAGGGTATACTTTTCCATCAGCAACTCCTACAGATCCAGCTGAGAAGAAGAAATATGAAACAAATGCAAAGGCGGTCAATACTCTTCTAGGATGTCTATCCCAATCAGAATTCGTGAAGGTTATGCAGTTTAAATCCACAAAGGAAATATGGGACAAGATTGTTTTGAGCTATGAAGGAGATGATCAGGTAAAACGAGCAAAGCTTAAAACCCTCAGGATTCAGTATGAAAATCTCAAGATGTATAATGATGAAAGTGTGGCTAATTATTTTCTTCGTGTAGATGAGATTGTTAATTGTATGAAAAACTTGGGTGAAGAAATAAAAGAGGCTTTTGTGGTTGAAAAAGTTCTAAGATCTTTGTCCTCTAGATTTGAATCTAAAGTTTCTACTATAGAAGAAAAGGAGAATCTACAACATCTTAAAATGTCACAACTGCATGGAATTCTAACTACTTATGAAATGAGGAAAGGAGGTCCATCTGACAGGAGAGAAGCTTCCTTCAAGGCTTCAGGCAAAGGAGAGTACTATGAATCAGGACATGGGTCGGAAGAAGAAGAAGAATCAAATTTTGTCAGAAATCTTCAACAAGGTACTGGACGGTTCAGAGGTAAGTTGCCCTTCAAATGCTTTGCTTGTGGAAGAGTAGGTCACTATGCTGCCAAATGTCATCATAAGGATAAGATCGACAAGGGAAAGGAACCTATTAGATGGAACAAGAAAGAGAATGCAAATAAGAAGAGCTACTACACTCATGAAGACAGTGATGGTCTATCAAATAGTGATGAAGATGAACGAGGTAATGACTATAAACTTTTGATGGCATTTGAAGATGATGATTACATG